>JARHVA010000056.1:927500-1150000 GCA_037957365.1 Torreya grandis
ATGTAGGTAACACTTAGTCGACATGGGGTCTTCTAAGGTTAGGTTGGCCATATACCCACCTCACTAATTACCCTAGTCTTCACTACCTCTCTCTCTCTCTCTCTCTTTCTACCATAGGCTTATGTGCCTATTACAACTCTAGGCCTCATAGCCTATATTCCTAACTCTTGACACTATGACCTATCTTTTAATCCCTAGACCTCTTAACCTATCTCAACTTACTTTTTTACCCATTTTTCCCTAACATACTTTTTTAGATCTTTTCCCTAGGCTCTGGGAGAACTACATTGGCTTGAGGCCCTAAACTGAGCTATGTAGGTAACACTCAGTTGACATGAGGTCTTCTGAGGCTAGCTCAGCCATTAAGCTAGTTGAGTACTTCCATTAGGGATCCAAACTCCCATTTTTCCTTATTTTTTACTTTTTTTATAGTTACCAACATTGGCATTTATGCTGATGCTAATGATTTATAGGCCTACACATTAGCTGACATCGACAAGCACCTATTGATCAACATCAGTGGACCTCACTGACATCGATGATGGCCCTAGGGTTGAATGACCCAAACCCAAACTTACTTATTTCACCTAAAAACCTACCCATAACACCCCTGACTTATACTGTAACTACCCTACCTTATTTCCTACTCCTCCACTAATGTTTTATACACCCCCACCTTTCAATTAGCCTATAAATTTCAAATACTAAAATCAAACTTCAACCAATTAGTAGAGGCTCTTACCTCATCTCTCCATCTCTTCCTGGCTGGTACCACTAGCTCCTATGTTTGTGCACCTCCCATTGGGTCCCCTCCTTGAGCTGCCATCTCAAATCACTCTCAAGATCTATTTCTTCTCTCCAATCACAAAGTTGCAAATGAGTTTGGTCGGCCATCAAACCCCCTTTTGTCAGGTTTGGTCAGCTATCAATATCATCCTTCTTGACCTAACCTACCAATGTTGGCAATGTTACCCTAAGTTTACCAACATCAGTACTTTTTATTACTGATATAGGCAAATGTAATTAATGTTGGTACCATTCTTATAATGTTTTTACCAACTAAGCAAACTCAACTTTTCAAACTTTACCCACACACTGGGGTAATTAGAGATCATATATATCTCCACCAACCATGACAAAAACCATTAGAGATCACTTATATCTTCACCCACAATGACTTTACTTGGAGATCATGAATATCTCCTCACTCATTGACCCTTTTACACCAACTTTTCATTGCTTGTCCTAACCGCTTATGTTATTCCGCTATAGTTGGCTATTATGCACACACATGTAGATTAGGTGTTGTGGATGGAAACCAAGCTCATCTTATCACCTTCAAACATTTTTTATTTCCTAGGGGTAGTTCTTACCTTGGATACTTGGGACACATAGACCATTGGAGCTACAAATTTGATTATTTTGACCCATTAGTTATCACTTACAAGCTGTGCTTTGGTTACATCTATCTAAGTCCTTAACCTTACATGTTATTGACTTTGTCAAATATATCTCATTTTAGTATACGCATATGGATCAATACTCAATTCTCCACCATTCACCTAATTACCTTTTTATCAAACTGGTATACAATTTTAGTTTTTACTCTATCAATTCTCATTTTGAGGGGTGATACCTCATCCAATACTTAGAGTGTTTAACTCCTATTTTTGTCTAGCAACATGTCAGTACAAATTATAAGAAAAAAGGGAAAATGTAGACACCAAAATTATATCACACATATGTGCATAACTCCCTGTATTGAAACCCCCCTTAAGCTCATTTCAATAATAAAAATTAATATCCCTAACCCATACTTTACCCCTCACACATTTAAGTAATTTAAAATACTTAATTAAGTTAATTAAAAACCCTTATCACCACCTTACCTAGCCACCTCACCTTATGACTAAATCTCACCTGATGAGTCACCTCAAGACCTGGTCCCCTCATCCTAACTACCCAAGACTTATTCCCACTTCCAAACTAAATTCCTAATCAACTACCTCCTTCCTAACCTCTTATTTTTACCATTTTATAATAGGTGTCACACTTGGCATGAAAAAAACTAAAAGCAAGCCAAAAATAGTAAGGTTTACCTATTCTAGGGCCACTAACATCGATCAACCCATGACCAACATCGATGGGATCATTGACATCGATAATATAAGCCAAACTCCAACCTAAAGTTTAGGTCAACAAAAATTAAGAAAATTCATTCTTACTCACATTTGCTCTGGCATTTTATGTTTGACATCCTAACTTATGACCATCTTTTGTAAGTCAATCATGATTAGTAACTGAGCTCTTAAGGACCAACATCACCCACTTGTTCTCTTTGTTCAGGCATTCAGGTTCAGACTCCCTGTCAGGGATCATTAATCTGGCACTTATCATTTAGTAACCACTACAAATAAGTACATCACTTATACTATAAGTCATTTAAACATTTATTTTTCTATTTATTTATATCTACTCTACATTACTTTACACACTTTTTAATGTACCCCCATGAATAAGCTATAAGCTTCCTCACTTGTTTCCCCTTAACCTAACATACCAAACCTTTGACCATACCTACCCAAGCCATAATCTCTCTCTCATAACTCTCCTAACCTCCCTGACCCAATCCAAACCATTTTCTAGACTTGAAAAATCCTTCAAAAATATCCCAGACCATTATTTCCCCTACTGACCTCGACAACTTAACCAACATCGGTCACTTCACTATCAACCTCGACAATATAACTGATATCAGTCACTCCCCTATCAATGTTGGTGATTGTGGATTCCCTAGCCTCTTCAAAACCTACCTAGATAACTTATAAAATAAAAATAGAGTACATCACTTGCACCCTGTCACTCTCTATTGTATATAGGTTGTTAATAATAATAATCTTATCTCTCTTGTACTCTCTCTTTACCTCTCTTTTAGTTATTTATTATTCTTTTGTCTCTCAAAAGTGGACTATCATATCTAAGGAAGTTTCACACTTCCTAGAACAAGCACATAGCTTGTTAGCCCACACATTTAACTACTAACAAACATCTTGTGGTAGTGTTTTCTTATTTTCAAGAAGTCCTCGCTAGCCAAAGAGGAGTACTCACAATGTCTGGATACGGTGTGCAAACTAAATCTAGGTTCTTCCTAATCACTTATCCCCATCCTTTGTTCTATTTTCCTTTAGACTTAAAATAGACAAAATTTAGTGAAACATTATGGAGCCACTTTTTTCTTCCTTAATAACCACTGAATTAGGTATGAAATTAACTCTCTTACCTTAACTATTTTTAGTGATATGATAAACATGTAGGATATTGGTGTATAAAGAGGGAACACATAAAACATTATGAAATTTCCCATCATTCACTTTAATAGATTTGCTCCCTCTAGATTTTGTGGAAATATCATCACCTAATAAGGTGGAAGGCATAGAACACATCTTCAAGTACAAGAACATATCATGTGATGAAGCCATGTGGTAGGATGTACCAAAATCAATTACCCATATGGAAGGCTAGGATGCAACTACAACAAGTGGTTTTCCCTTATCTTTTCCCCTTTAAATGTGTTTGGCCTTAGAAGACTTCTATGTTGATGATTTTTTAATGGAATTTTTAGGGACACTAATGTTTTGCTTCTAGAGCATCTTAATCAATTAGTAATTCTGCTTCATTCATTTGGATTCATCATGCCTAGATTTCTTGCAATAAGCATATGTGAGTCTCTCTTTCTTGGGTTTTCCATCTTAAGAGGATGAATCTTTTGATGCTTTGTAATTATCATCTAATTTCTAAAACTTTATTTACTTTGGGTCCTTCTTATTCTATTTCTTATCCTTTTTTTCCATAATCTTTATGTTTGTCATGAATAACAATTAAGGCATGCAATTTAGATGACTTTAGTGAACCCATTTGAATAAGCTTGTCTTGTTTATGAGTCAAGTTAACAATAAAGTCATCCAAGGATGACATGGTATAAATGATGATAAAATAGTTAGATCCCAATTTGGCATTGATGGAAATAATCAATTGATAAAATTTTTTTATCACTACCACATAGTTTTAATTACAACCCAGGTGATTTTATCTTTGTGAAGAAGTATTGTATTGTATCAAAATCACCTGGGCTCAAACTGATGAGCTCATTATACAACTCATGACCTCTCATTATGTATTTATTTCCAAAGCCCTTTTCCAATGTTATCCAAGCTTCATTATAAATTTAGTATCATATTCAATACGAAAGAGTAGATTGGAAGACATAGGTAGGCATAGTAGACCATAGTCTTCATCACTTCTATTAAACCTCTTCATCTTATCTACATTAAGTGGTGATAAAGTTACCCATCATGATTCAATGTAAGACTTTAATATTCAAAAGGATTTAAACTTTGACTTGAATCCACTCATCATAGTTGAATGGTGTAAGAAATGGAAATAAACTCTAATACATGGTATAAAAAATAATTATGTGATGAACTGTGTCTATTGAAAGACTAAAAATATGTAACCCACCTAAATTTATGAAGGTTTAAATTTATAAGCAACAATAATATTACCAATGTGTATAACTCAAAAAAAATCTTTATTTCAAAAAAATGGAACATCAAGAGGAGTAACAGGTTGAAAGTTATGTGCATTTGAAGTGACGGATAACAAGGTAAATTTCCACTTTACAAAATTTTAAAAATTTTAGGTGGAGAATTTTTGGAATCAACTTCCCCAATAAAAACTTAAGCCCTCTTGGAACAAAATTTAATCACTTTTGTGTTACAAGTGACTAGGGAATTAACTTCCATGTGAATAGGGACTAAAACCTAAAATGAGTGCTCCCCCTCCCCTTACTAATTGATTTGATTTATGTGGAAGTGATGTCACCCCAAAAATAGCTCCACTTTTGAAATGAATAGTGACACTTTACACTCAATCAAATTTGACATCTTCTTGAACATCATAGAGTGTCACAACAAATAAGGAAAAGGTGGGTAAAAATTAGTCTGTTTAGGTAGGCGGTAGATCTCATGGTGTGTCTTCACACTAAGTGAAACCTATGTTATGTCTAGGTACTAGGTGGAGTTCAAATCATTTCCAAGTAAAGGGTAGATCCTATTTCATGATTTTGTAAGGGCTGAAACCTAGTGGATGTCTAAGTAGTGGCTAGAATCTAAAATGTGTGCGAGTAGGGGGTAGAACCCAACAAGTCATCAAGCAGGGGAAAAAACCCTATAGGTGCATAATAATGGGTGGATTCTGATAGTTATGCAAGTAGGGGGTGGAACCCTATACATGCTCAAGCAGGGGAAAATGTTTTAAACACCCAAAGTATCCTTCAAGGGGTCAAAATCTATTGAAGGATATCAAAGCTAGGAAATATCTACATGGACTTTTTTATGAGATTAAATTTTTTCCAACTATTAAAACTACCTGTTAGTGTCAAAAATTCTATCAAACTAGGAAACCCTCAAATTAACAAGTTTCATGTTATTTATTAAAAAAAAGACCCATTTCATTTCTTGATAAACACATAAAAACCTAGAAGTGGTTTTTCCTCAAACTCATCAAAAGAATGGATTTTTTTATAATTTAAAAAATACCATTAAAACCCTCAAAAATGGCCAAAAACTGATTGTCATGAAATCAGGTCATGTTTACAACCATTCCTAGGGATTTCCAACCTTATAAATTCAAAGATGCTATCTAATTTTCACATAGAGACTTTGGATATGCATATTTACATGGATTTTCAAGAAACCCATACCCTAGATAACTAAAATCAATGAAAAATATCAAACAAAATATAATGTTATATCTCACAAAAAAACTTCAATGGAATTCATCTACCAACTCAAGTCTGATACCATGTCAGAGTGGGCCATAATTGAGGATCATATTGGATAGGAGTGAATGCATGAAGATGCATATGTATGGAGTTATGAAATCTAAAGAACAACTCAACATGGAAGAAGGTTGTCTTCATAACCAAAAAGTTGTAGTAGCATCATCCCTTAACAAAAAAATACAAAGTTACATTATACAATGAGGAATTAGATCACCCAAAAGGTAATTAAATCAACTCACAAATATAAAATGACTTAAGTTTATGCTAATGACCTATTATTAACCTAAGAAAGCTAATTAGACTTTGGAGGTAAAAACACATAGTGGGAAAAAGCCTACACTAAAATTTGAAATAGTAAGGTTTCTAAGCAAGATATGCCACATAATATGATGTTTTAGTACATGTAAACCAATTACCAATATTTCATATGAAGTTTAGTCTATGTCAAATGATCTTAGGAATAAAAGATTTTGGTGGTAGGTTGTATAGAGGCCATAAAAGATATTAGGTTATATATAATTAAATTAAAATGAATTTAAACTATTTAAAATTCTTCCTGAGCCATAGAAAAAAAAACAATGGCTGTGAAATGGCTTCAAATGTTTAGATAATTATCTTGGGGAGTACAGGTATAAAGTGGACTGTATAGTTCTTATTATAGGTATTTACAAGTCATACCAATTAGAATTATTAATTTTCAATTATAATTAAAAATATGGTGCCTTAATTGCTATAGTGCATTAACAAATGCTTTTTTTACAAAAATGACTTTCTTTTTGTTCCATGTGGGCCTTCATGTTCATTTTTACATTCACTTTCACATACCAAGCTCTGATATCACTATTAAGACCAGATAGTGGACAATAGTAAAATCTTATTTTTGAAAACTTTTAAAAATTTCAAGATATTAAAATCTTTCATGGGGTGATTACACTATGCGACCCAACTAAGTCTCAACTCATGACCCAAATAACTTATTATCTAGTAAAACTAAATTACTAATAAATTAATAAGTTAATTCACTAATGGAAGTGTCACATAAAATGAAGCATTCTCCATAAGCATTTATTTAAATATCAAAATTAAATTACGAATGCTTTGGATCAATTGAATCAACATCTATATTGCTACTTAAATTTCATATTTATGATGACACTTTCCACAATTGTGCTTTTCTATGTTGTTAATAAGTATTCACATATCATTTATTTTATGTTATTTTATTTTAGTATTCAAATGAAAAATGTGATCTCATAGTATCTTTAAATTTCATGATGTCTTGTAAAGACTTCTTTTCATGTTTTCTAACCAAGAGTAGGAGACGCTTTATAACACTTCCTTAGGTTTTCATTTGTAAAATATGGACTTCCTAGTAGTAACCAATCTCCTAAAGTGTCCAATTTTATTTGATCCATGTGTGTCACTATAAATCAGATTAAAAATGGCATCTTCAAAATTATCCATAACACAATCCAATTTCATTTCTTTTAATGCATGAAAATTGAGACTCATTATCAACATCTTAATCTATCTTTAATTAGTTATAAATTCTAAAATATATTTATACCATCATAAATGCACCAAATAGTGAATTTTGCTTTTACATACAAAATAATTATTTTGACTTTGTGGTTTAGATGGTTGAAATAAAAAAAAATGAAAGAGGAATGCATTGGATGATTTAACTAACTTGAAATATGTTTTTAAGTTTTAACATGTATCTTGCATTGAATTGGTCATCTAATCTTTCTTATAAAAAAACATATAGTTGGACAAAGGAGAGAGTATACTCTATTATTTTTTATTTCTAGTGTAGCTAGTGTGTAGACATATAGGTGATTTAATAAAATAAAAAAGTGAAGGATCTTTACCATAATTTTCTTATTTATATGATAAAACTCAATTAAATTTTTGACCTTACGTATAGTAAACTTTAGCTTATATTGTTTTCAAATTAATTTATACTATAATTATAAAGATAATAGTTCATATTATGTTTTCCATTAGTGCAAAGGAAAATCTTTTAGTGGCAGACCATTATGTATGAAATTACCAAGAGAAATCCCACCAAATAGTATATTTTTGAATTTTAAAAGTTGTATTTTATGTTAAAAATAGACTTGAGAGTTTTGAATATAATGAAAATCCATATAGATATCGATATCATGTCTTATAGTGACCAATGTAGATACAAAAATCTAGTATTAGACACTTGACTATATCATTTTTAACCTACCTTCACCCTTCATGCCTTTACCATGCATGTATGACTCTAATTCACCATTATATTATGCATTGATAGACAATAATAAATGTGTTGTTAATTGATTGAAAGAGAAAGGAAATGAATATATGAATAAGAATTTATAAAATATTATTGAATGTGCTAAGAATATATTTTTTAAAACAAGTATAATTGATGAAATTTAGTTAATATTTTACATTATAATTACATTTTATACAACTTTATTAACAAACTATATGTGATGTATCTTGATGATGTTCAAATATTGAAAAAAATTGTTGCAAAAAAAATTCATAAGACATTCTATAATTCATAAATGTCTCTTTTGTAAAAATTATTATTAGTCAAGTCTAAAAAATAATAATTCAAATTAGATCCATGTTAAAAATAATGACAATATTAAATATTTTAATCAAGCATAATATATTTATGTAAAACTTACCTTATTAACATGATAGGATTCATTGAATAAAAGGCCTTGCAATAAGTAATAAAAACTTATTCATTGTGAAGTTTGCTATTAAAATTTTTTTCCATTTCTTTTGGTTTGAAAGAAAAAAGAGACTTAATAATAAAAAATATCTCTATATAGTTGTTTTTCACATTGTGGTAAAATTTTTGATTTGAAAGAATGATAATGGAGATTTAAAAGACATTTCACATATAGATGACATGATCCATGCAAAAAGGATCCTATGACTAGGCATGAGTGACAGGTGGCACAGGGTAATTATATGTTAGAGGTAACTCACAATTATAAAAAGTGAATGTGCATAGAAGGATCCAATTAGATTAAATCAACACACATTAAATGTAGAAATTTTTTGATGCCTGTATAAATGCAACTTCTATTCAATGTGAATGAATAGGGAAAATAATATAAAGATATAGAATTTAAATATGATATAGTATATATATAGAGCATGATGTCTATCACTATGCATGTGTATGACATTGACCTTAGGATGGATGCATATGATACATATTTATACGTGAAATACAAGAATATTTACAATTGTTTTTGGTTAAATAGAAGATAGTTATAAGTCATCTCATCTTCCTTAGTGAGAGATGGTTGAAATTCTAAGTGCATAACAACTAACTTCGCAACTAAATCATTGAATTATTCCACACTAAGAAGCACCACTAAAAATCCACACATTTAGAGCAATGTGACACTTGGATGTGTTTGAGTAAGGTATGTGTAGGTGCATGTAAATAATGATAGGATTGGCATATAGGAGAGTGTGTGTTAATGTGAACAAGTGTGAGTATGGAATGTGCAATTATGAGCAACCATGAGCATGTTGTATAGGATTTTGAAAAAGGCCAAGTGAAGTGAATGTGATAGTGGCAGGTTTAATGTAACTAAGAAGTGCACACATTGTGTAAGCATGTAAAGGAAAAGCGTACATTACATAAGAGATATGCACAGAACATTTTCCCTTTATTTTTAGAATAATGGTCTTCATTACATCATTGTTTAGCTATATAAACTACACATGAAGTCACTAAGAGTTATACCACCTAACTTGATTAGAATATTTCCTCACTTTGACCACTTTGAAAATTTGTTGTGTGTTATATCAAGCACGTGTCTGTCACTTCAATGATCTAGTCCTCATCTGTTTGACTAATTTTTTGGGATCAAGATCAAAAATATGATATGTCACTATTGGTTCAAGAAGTGTAGGAATGTAATTTTGGAGAAGCTCCATATTGAATATGAGGTGCATGCCTAAGCATGAAGTTAGATATAGAATAAATGTGTTATCACTAACTACATGTAGAATGGTGTAAAAACCATAGTGTAGAGGCTTGATATTATTATGTGGACATTTGAAGCATTCGTTTTGAAGGTACAACCATACTTTTTTGACAACATAGAATACATAATGTGTGCGATGTGCATCATGGTTCTCCTTGTACTTTTCTTGGGTACAAAAAAGGATTTATGAGACCTGTTAATGAATAGATTATATGTGGCATAAAAAATTATCAGCTTTATTCACTTCTCATTATAGTGTGTGATACTCAATGTCATCTAGTGGGTGGTATGATATGTCTAAATATGTTTCATGCCAAAACCCAAGATATGTCTATTGTAGGAATTTTGAATGTAAAAAAGGTTGTCATCCTATTTGTAAGCATGCATGTAATTATACATTTACAAAATGTGGACAAGTGTTTAATTAAAAACTTATGTTTTCCCATCTATATGTGGATGAAAAATTTTCAACCAATCCAAATTTATACCCATCAAGTCTTACAGTACTTGAAAATAATGGATTAAAAAGTCTAGATATCGATTAGATATGATGGATATTGGGAGACCAAATTAAACCCAAACATGGTTGAAGAAGGCTTGTACAATTCTAGCTACATCAAATTTATTCTTGAAAGCAAACATGATATCCATATTTAAAAAACATGTCCAATATGACAAGTTCATAGCATCATGCTAGCATCTTGTCCTAGGTAACCTAGTCATGAAATCCTTGCTGATATATTTACATGGCCTAGATAGAACCGGTAGAGATGTGTAAAAACCTAGATTCATGTTCATGGACTTGGAAATGAAACAACGAATGCAAGACTTGATGTGTCACTCCACATCTATTCGCATGTGAAAATAGTATAATTACAACTACAATATGGCGAGAATATTTGTTATGCTAATTTTTTTTGATGTCTTGGAATATTTCTTCTCCTAGTTAATTATTTGGTGAGGTGTTCCACTAGGAACATAGAGAGTTATAAGCTTGTATAGATGTTGTTTAGATAAATATAACTCCTAAACTTGTTTACCTTTCATTAGAGATACCTAGTTTGTGAAGTTACATCACATTTCTCCAACACTATATAAATCACATGAATTATCTTGTTATCCTTCCCTTTCTTGTGTTTTATCATGATATGAAACTATTTTAGGTAGGTCATCCATTTCATGTGGTTACATTCTCCAATTTAATTTATGTCTAATAGGAACAATAAATATTTTATTCTAAAAAATTAACCTTCATCAAATTACACAAACTTATTTATACTTATCTATATGCCCAAAATATTCCATATATAATGGATAAGGCATTATCATGTTATCCCTATGAAGCAGGGTTACAAATTTAAAAAATCCCAAATATAGATATGTTTAGAACAATATTCCAAACATGAAAGATATAAGAATATTTAATAAATAAACTAATTACCTAATTACTATGAGTAATAAAAAATTACTTATTTGCATTTGTTTCCAATGGTGAAATAATCATAATATTAACATTCCCCCTCTTAATTTGGCATTGTCTCAAGTGAACAAGAGAGAGATTCTCTGAATGCCTTTATTTTT
Source organism: Torreya grandis (assembly GCA_037957365.1). Lineage (NCBI taxonomy): Eukaryota > Viridiplantae > Streptophyta > Pinopsida > Cupressales > Taxaceae > Torreya > Torreya grandis. The sequence goes on from JARHVA010000056.1 coordinate 938,937, forward strand.
TCTCATGTAAGTGCTTTAGTTAAAACATTTACACGTTGATCTGTCAATCAATGTTGGAGATGGATGTTTTTTTTAACATGTTTGTAGATTAAATATACTTGTACCTCAATGTGTTTGGTGCATTCATGAAATATAAGATTGTGAATAAGATTCATTAGTCCTTCATTATCTACATAAAGGATTGTTGGATGATTATTTGGGATTCAAAATCCTTCAATTATACATTTGAGCTAAATCATTTCAAAAATAGCTCATCCTACTACATGATATTCTAATTCTATGGAGGATATTGAAACACAAGTTTGTTTCTTGCTTCCCCATGTTATTGGTCTAGATCCCAAAAAGAATACAAATCCTAAAGCAGATTTTATGTCATCAATGTTTCTTGCATGATCTAAATCTAAATATCCTATCAATAATAAATTATTGTTCTTTTATTCTATGCCAAAATCCATGCTTCCTCTGATGTATCTCACTACTCACTTTACTTCCTTCCAATGGAAAACTTTGGATTCCTACATAAACTGTGAAATATAATTGACAGTATAGTTGATGTTTGGCCTAGTCTAAGTCAAGTAAATGAGACTCCATATCAACTATTGATATAGTGTTACATTTTATCTATGGTGATGGATATACTTGAGACAAATAAAGTCTTATCTTCATAGATGTATAAATTGGTTTGCAATCCATCATGTGAAGCTTCACGAGAATTGTCCTAGAATATTTGAGCTAAGAAACAAAGATGTGATTTTCTCTCTGCCAAACTCCCAAACCAATGCAATAGTGTAAAATCTTAACATCTTTTATATCAAATGATCTATTTGGATCTTTATTTTTTGATTCAATCATCTTCACTAAACTATTAGTGATGACTAGATCATCGACATATAAAATAATGATTACCATCTATCCCCTTTATATTTGAGGTAGAGATTGTTGAAAATGTTATCATTGATGTCAAAGAGTGTAATTACTTCCTGTTGTTCCCAAAATCTATCACTCATTTTTTGGGACAACATATGAACTATTTTGGTCTTGCAAGCCAAAATTATCTCTTCCATTCTCAAAAAATTGCTTTGGGCATTCAAATTCTTCATTATTCAAGTTTTTTCAATTAAGGGACAAACAGGCTCAATGACTTCAATAGGTGAGTTCTCTCAAAGAAACAAGTTTCCAACACTTAGGCAATTTTAAGGCTGGTTCAACGCCAAGGTTCAACCAAAAATGTCCATTATCAAGCTTCAAAAAAAGGATTGAACCATTGACCCATTAAACCATTGAACCCCACTTCCAAAAGGTTCAACGGGTTCAATAGGTTCAAAGGTTCAATGACATTGGCAAGCTTAAAAAGTTCAACTGCTTTGACAAGTTCAACAACTTCAAAAGACTTAGCAAAAAGAAGGAAGATTGAACTATTGAACCTTGAACCAAAAAAGGTTAAATGGGTTCAAAGGTTCAAAGGTTCAATGTAGTTGGTTTAATGAGGTTGGTTCAAAGCAGTTGGTTCAAGCGGTCAATTGAATGAGTGGAACACAAGATTGAACCATAGAACCGTTGAGCCAAAGTTGGTTCAATCAATTAGTTTAATCAGTCAATTCAAAAGAGTGCCCCAAAGCCCAAAGGCCAAGTGCCCTTGTGGACGGTAGTGAACCAAGGCAAAGTGCCCTTGAGGAGGACAGTGAGCAAAAGCAGACAAAGAGATACCCTTCGAAAAGATTTTCCATGGTGAATTTTACAAGGTAAATCCTTCAGACAAAATGTCTAAAGGAATTCCTTCAAACATTTTTTCTAAAGGAATGATCAAAATCTTGATGGAAAATGACTAAGGCAAGGGAAGAATTCCTTTAGACAAAATGTCTGAAGGAATTCCTTCAGACATTTTGTTCGAAGGAATTGAAGAAGAAGACCGCTCGAAGGACCCCAAAGGGTAGGTACCCTTGCGGGGGGCTCTCGTCGACCAAGAAATGGACCTTATCAAGGCCCAAAGGGACACCTTCACTCTAGGAGGTTCCAAAGACATTAAGTCAAAGGAATGTTTCTATGGACTCATTTCTACGGACTTTGCAGGTTAGTTTCTATGAACTCCGCAGGTTGGGTTCTATAGACTCATTTCTACGGACTCTGTAGACTTGTTTCTACAGAATCCACATGCTCGTTTCTATGGAATCATTTTTACAGACTCTATAGACTCATTTCAATGGACTCTACAAGCTTGGTTTGTATGGACTCTGCTTGCTTATTTCTATGGACTAGTTTCTATGAACTCCTTAAGTTTGTTTCTATGGACTCTGCAGACATATTTCAACAGACTCTTTCAAAGCTTGAGAGACTTAGAGAAAACAAAGGCTCCTAATAAAGAGGATGAACTATTGAAACTTGAACCAAAATGGTTCAAAGGTTTAATGGGTTCAATGTTTCAAAGAAAGCTCTGAGCAAAGAAAAGAAGCGAATGAACCAAGAAGCCAAGAAGGCCACCTGAACCATTGAAATAGTGAACTAATGACGTCCCCGTAGACGTCAAATATAGGGTAATGAAATATCTTTTGATTTTCAAATGTGGCACAAAACCTAAAAACTAACTTAGTGACCAGCTAAAGAGGGAGTTGAAAGAGCTAGCAAAAAGGGAAGAGATAGCTTGAAAGCCCAAATTGCAACAAGGAGGGAAAGACTAGAAATATCTACATAAGAGTTATTCCAGTAGGTGTAACAGTCCACCAAGTAGATATTTGAGCTTGCAAACATTAAATGCATGGCTTGTTTTTCCCCCTTGGAGTAAAGGCAAAGTGGATAGCTACATAGATATCAAAAAAATGCCAGATAACCCATGTTAAGGAGAAGACATTTGAGATGAATCGACATGCCATAGTTAAGGCAGATGCTCTGTTCTAACATGGCCCTCTTTGATAAAACTAAAAATGCATTCAAGGCATTGAATGTAGCATGGGCCATTCCATGAAACAAAGTGCCAAGCCTTTCTTGGCTACTATATATTGTATTCTCTTATTTTATGCAAAGGATATCTCTCTGTCATATAAGCAAAACTCTGCCAAAATTGAAAGGCGATTACTGAGATTTTGAGCTCAGATTGTTGATCATATTTCTTTGTTTGAATGAGAAAGTAGGTTACTTTCAAAATTTGTGCTGCTATAGCTTGTGTCATTTAGGGGATCATTCTTATGTTTGTTTCCTGAATGTGTTCTTGTATATTTTAATGAAATAAGTAAAACTAGTGGAAGTAATCAGGAAGGTGTCCTGAAGCCAACTATGGAGAGACTTTGTGCTGTCACAATTGTCTTTAGTGTGTGTGTTTTAGTTTCTTTCTATGTAAAGGACTTTGGGATGACTTTGTGCTCTCATTGTCCTTCATTTTTCACTCTTGGGTAGTTGAGGTCGAGACTTTGTGCTACATCTCAGTCTATTGGTTACTACGCCTCTTTGTTACCAGTTACTTGTTACCTACCAGAAAGAACTCTGACTGCTTGTTGTAAGACCACTTCTAAAAGAAGAGAAGTGCCTTTAGTGTTTCCAACCTAGATTTCTCCTTTTTTTGTGAACATCATCTCTAAAAAAATAGAGATGGATGGTGTTGTCCTACCCCTGAGTCTTATTTTTTGCATATATATATATATATATATATATATATATATATATATATATATATATATATATATATATATATATATATATATATATATATATATATAGCTCCTCATAGTTATAAGGGAACCTCCCCTTGATGAGAGGAGAGATTTGTCCCCTTTTGATATGGTAAACCTACACATATAGCCAACTCATCTCCCTATGCTATGGTTGAAGAGACCTATTTTGCTCATCAATTAGCTAGTGACAAAATATTCATTCAACAATTTTTGGTGACTTTGTTGGGGACGTTACGTGCAGTCTAAAGCCTTAAGGTTTAGATTGAAGTAGGTCGTATCCTTATCCATTTCCATTTTATATTCACTAGGGACACATTAATTTTTTGCAATTTAAAGCCTCAAACTTTAGATTGACGCATCACCTGTGTCTTATCCATTATCATTATAGCCTTATCCATTTCCATTATATAATTTGGTCTGCGAACAAGAGCCGCTAGGGAAGAGCATGCAGTTTGAAGCCTCAAGCTTCAAGCTGAAGTAGGGCTAGTTATTTTCCATTTTTATTCTACAATATGGCAACTCAATGCTATACAAGAATCTAGAGAGCCCAAGGTGTTGTTGACCCTATTTTTGAGTTGGTGCAGCAGGGTAATTTTGATTTGTTTCCTCCACAACTTTAAGTTTAACAAACTAGGAGTCTTCCTCATACCAATACCAGGTGACCAATACAAGATAGAGATTTTTTTTCTCCTATTATCAGAGCTTTGCTTATACATACTCCACCTAGATTTGTTGTCCCCATTTTATATAATCAAATCATGGAAATTCAAGGTCCCTGGAGTAACTCTTTTAGCCCACTTAATTTAACTCCACCTCTACATGAGCTACCATATAGTTCAAGGAAGAATTTCCCCAAATTCTTTGGTGATGGGAGAGTTCACCCTAATGAACACATTATAGCCTTTAGCATAGCCTGTGGTGTGATAGGCATAGAGTATGAATACATAGCAATCAAGCTATTTGTGGAAACATTGTAAGGTGCTGTTGTAGACTAGTTTTATCATTTGCAGGCCCAGACTGTGACTGACTAGAACACTCTCAAAGCTAAGTTCAAAGCAAGGTTCAAACCTACAGAAGATGCACATGCCTTGTTGGCCTAGCTCATGTAGATGAAGAAAGAACCTCATTAACCTATGAGGGATTTCATTGCCAAGTTTGATAAGTTGAGGAACAAGATTCCTACAATTACTTAGCCAACACCTGAGATCCTTAAATGTTTCTTCATCAACTCACAGCTACCTAAAGTGAGTTTTCTACTGAGATGTGCTAGCCACATAGACCTTGATGCTACTCAGGATTTGGCCACTGAGATGGAAGATGACCTTATCTTGGTAGGAAAGATAAGGAGAGATCCTAATAGAGGTAAATCTTCTTCATCTTCTAAATACTCACCTATAGGCACCACTGATCCAATGGTGTAAAACCTAGCAAATGAAGTGCTAGCTATTATAAATCAAATGGCGTAAGGGATGTCATCTGCCCCTTTGTATAGAGATATACCAAGGAGGACATTCCCCAATCAGTCATACCAAGGCAATGCTGCCAGAAATCAAGGGAAGCCAAATCGCCTTCCTCCCACTTAGGGAAAATTGGCCATTAAAGCACCTCTAACCAATTCAGTAGTTGGATATCTTGAAGCAGAATCAGATTTCTCCTTCCAACCTGAGTTAAACTCTGAAGATGACACTAATCTCTTCACAAAGGGAGAAGAAGAATTAGTTGGTGACTTCAATATTGGTTTCCTGAATTACTAAGATGAACCCGAAAGTGAAGGTAAATTAGTTGAGGGATCATATGTTGTATTCTCCTGGTCTAAGAACTAGTTAGCCTAATAAGTCGATAAAGAAAAAATAGAGGAGCGACCTTAACTTGCAATTTCAATTGCCAAACGAGGAACTTCTCTGCCTTTCTAGCCAAAGGACCTGGTGATTGTTAAAAATGTAAGTACTTCAAGTATGCCTTCACCTTCAACTTCCATTTTGCAAACTAGTACCACGCCTCCTAAAAAATAGAAGGATGAACTCTCTTCCCCTGTTCATAATTAATTTCAGACATTTGACATAGTTGACCATGTCAAGAAAACTAAAATTTAAGTGTCTAAATTTGAATTTGTGCAATCCAACCCTAAGTAGTTGGATAAGTTAGTGGAATGTGTGAAGAATAAAATCATCCCTATAGGACCATCTATTCCAAAATTGACTCTCATGTCCACCTAAAATAACCTTGTCATTGTTCCTCCTGCTAATCTCGAAAAGACTGAACCATTCTATGTCTCCCTACTGATAAATGGACATTAGCTAAACAATTGCATCATAGACTCAGGTGCATCAGACAATGTCATACCTGCCAAAGTAGCTGAATCTCTTGGTCTCACATTGACAAAAACATTTGGGAGATATTTCTCCATGGAGAACAAACAAGTGCCATTGCTGGGATGAATCAAGGATGCCCAATTTGTGTTTGCAGCATTCCTAAACAAGAGGATCAAGATGATAGTCCTGGTGACTGACATCCCAGCCTCATACGTCATCCTTCTTGGAAATTTTTTTTGCAAAGATGTTGGTGGTGAATTGAGCATGGACCTATCTAAGGCAAGGATCCCATTCAAAGGCATCATGCAGAGGCTGCTCCCTGAGAAGGAAGCAAAATATGTGGTCACTCAAACAATAGCACCTGAAGCTCAAATTTTGTTTGAGTCTTTAGGCATGGGTAATTACTTCCTAATGATAGAGGATGCTCCTATCTTAGCTGATGAAGCTCTTGAAGGTGACAATCTAAAAATTGGTTTAGATAAAATAGTATAAGATAGGATAGAACATAGTGCAAGTGTAGAAGAATCCTCTCCTCCAAACAAAGAAAAATCTAAAGAAAAACTAGTTTTTGATGAGGTCTATATTTTGGAATTTGATGGAAGCTATTCCTCTACCGGTTCAAGAGCTGAGATTATGTTGATGTCTCTTCAAGGAGATATTTTTCCTTCTTCATACAAGTTGCAGTCTAGCAACACCAACAACACTACTGAGTACGAATCTTTACTGGTCAGATTGAAAGCTGCCCAAGACAAGGGCGTCAAGCCCCTTCATGCTAAAGGAGAAGTTGAGCTAGTGGTTTGTTAGGTAAGGAACCTATACCAAAACAAAAGTGAGAGATTGTGCCACTATCAAAATCTAATTTGGGATCAAATTGAAAGCTTTGATGTTTTCAACATCTCTGTAGTTCCCAAGGAATTCAATGACAGAGATGATGTTTTGGCTATTTTAGCAACTCTTTTAGTTCCTCACCCTAATTTTAAGGGAGATAAGTACACTATCAAAATGGTCTCTCGGCCAAGTGTGCCTGACAACGCCAATCATTGGCAAGTGTTCAATGGTGACAACCAAATCATTGCCTTCCTAGAACAAAAAGGCAGCTTTGAACAGCTTCACTTCAAAGGTAGTGAACCAAACCCTGAATCAAGTTTAGATGTAGGTGAAGAATTCTTGTAACTTAAAGGGAATAAAATCCCAAAAGGCTTGGTTTCCCTTGAGAAGTTGTTTGATAAACATGACAGGTTCATCAAATAGTAATAGATGAATTCAAGCTCCTCTCAGGAGTTTGATCAGATAAATTTGGGTACCATGGAAAATCCCAAGATGGTGAACAATGAGAAGTGTTGTACTCTAGAAGAGAATTTCTAATTTGTTGTTATGCTCTGCTAGTACATGGATGTCTTAGAATACTCCTATGATGATCTGAAGTCACTCAGGTCTAATGAAATTCACCATGAAATTCCTCTCAAAGATGATTCGATGCCTTAAAAGCAAAAATCTAGGTAGTATAATCCAAAGATATCAAGTACTATTCTATCTAAAATATAGAAAACACTAAATACTAGGATAATTTTACCAATCCATCATTCCACATGGATTGCCAACATAGTATCTGTGAGAAAAAAGAATGGTGAAATTTGCCTCTGCATAGACTTTAGGAATTTGAATCAGTCATCCTTAAAAGATAACTATCCTCTACCCATCATGGACCAAGTGCTCTAGACAGTGACCAGTTCAGAGATGTTATCAATGCTAGATGGCTTCTCAAGGTACAATCAAGTAGAAGTTAGTGAAGTAGACCAACACAAGACTGCTTTCACCATGCCTTGGGGCACCTTTACATATCGAAGAATTCTATTTGGCCTGATAAATGCTGGCACCACTTTTTAGAGAGCAATGGACCTTACTTTCAAAGATGAAATGGGTAAGTTCATTATGGTATACCTTGATGACTTGACCATCTTTTCCAAGAATGACCCTGATCATGTGCACCATTTGCAACAAGTATTAGAATGTTGCCGCCAGAATGGCATTTCTCTAAATCCCAAGAAGTCTATTTTTGGAGTAATGGAAGGGAAACTTCTCATACACATTATATCTTGAGAAGGCATAAAGATTGACTCAGACAGAGTCAAATCCATCCAAGAGCTTACTCTTCCCACAAGTAAGATTGAAGTTCACTCTTTCTTCAAAAAGGTGAATTTTTTATGAAGGTTCATCCCTGAGTTTGCTAAGACTCGCTACATTGTGAACATGATGAAGTGAAAGGCCACCTTCAGTTGGACTGAAGAATGCAAATTGGCATTTCAAGATATCAAGACTGCTATTGCCCACGCCCCAATTCTAGTTTGTCTAGATTATACCAAGGATTTTATCATGTACAGCTATGCTTTCAAGCACACACTTTCAACAATTCTTGTTCAACAGAACTGAGAAGGTGTGGAATCTCCCATATTATTCATGATCTATCCTCTCAAAGCTCATGAACTAAAGTATTCAAACATGGAGAAGCATATTTTTGTAGTGGTAAAGGCAGTAAAGCACTTCCATTTTTACATCTTAAATTCACAAGTTACTTCCCTGGTTCCTAGTACCACAGTTAAATCCATACTAACTCAGCAGGAGTTTAGAACTAAAAGGGGCAATTAGATTGCTAAAATCTAGGAGTTTGATCTCATGATCAAACCAACGAAGCTTGTAGGAGGAAGGGGCCTCTACCAATTGATTACTAACAACAGACCTAAAGAAGTAGGGCATGAATAAATAGAAGTGGAAGAAATGCCAACGGTCCTCTTTGTCTCCACCATGAATGAGTGGTATTCAAATATTGCTCATTTCCTTACCTATGGTGAGTGTACTACTTACCTACCTCATAAAGAAAGAAAGACTGTTAAATTGAAAGCTACCAATTTTGTCTTGTGAGACAATGACTTGTATAAGAGGAGCTTTGATGGAGTGTTCCTTTGCTATGTGGATAAAGAGCAACAAAACCAATTTTTGAAGTCCTTCCATAATCTGGCTTATGGAGGACACTTTTTTGCTCTTGTAACTACCCATAAGATTCTGTGAGCCAGGTATTACTGGCCTATCCTATTTCACGATGCATATAAATGGGTACAAAGATGTGAACTGTGCCAACAATTTGTTGGAAGACCCAAGTTAGCTGCTCTACCTCTCAAGCTAGTGGTAATAGAAGAGCCATTTCAGCAATGGGGAATCGATTTCATTGGTGTTGTAAACCCATCTTCAAGTGCCAGACGTGATTATGTTCTCACAGCCATAGATTACTTCACCAAATGGGTGGAAGAAATTCCAACCAAGCATGCTACTTCAGAAGTGGTATGTGATTTCCTCAAGGAAAACATCATTTGTAGGTTTGGGGTCCCAACCAAGATTGTGATAGATAATGCAACCTATTTCTCTTCTCATGAGATCGCTCAATTTTATTTTTATTATGGGATTATCCTCTCCCACTCCTTTGATTATTTTCCACAAGGGAATGGCCAAGCAGAATCAAGCAACAAGAACATGGTGACCATCATCAAGAAGCTGGGGGATGACAACAAATGAACTTAGAATAAAGCATTGGTTGATGCTTTATGGGCAGATAGAATTACACCCAAGAGGGTGATAGGTATGTCACCTTTCCAAATTTTGTATGGTCTCGATGCAGAGATACCAATCACCCTAGAGTTTCTAGCATTCAAATTGGCAAAGGTAGTTGAAGATTAGACATATGAAAGTTCCATTGATAAGAGGATCATGTGCTTAACTGAGTTGGATGAGAAGTAAACTATGGTGGTGGACTGAATTGTTGCACATCAAAGTCTGGTGAAGAAGCTCTTTGAACAAAAAGTGAAAACCCATGATTTCTAGATTGGAGATCAAGTCCTGTTATGGGATAAAAGGAGAGAACCAAAGGGAATGCATGGAAAGTTTGATTCCCTGTGGAGAGGCCCATTTACTATCCATCAGTTCAATGGTGAAAATAGTTACTTGTTGAAGTATCAAGATGGTACACCCTTTTCTCTACCTCATAATGGCTAGCATCTGAAGCGCTTCAATTCTTGAAGCATCAGATAAGATCATCTGTACATATGTATATTTGTATAGTCTTTAGTTATTTTTTGTGCTTTTCATTTTCATTTTTGGCACCTTTATTTTTTGGTTAGCATGACTCCGTATCCTAATGTCATACTTGAAGGCACTGGAGATTTTGGTTTCTACTCCCCTCAGTTGTTCCAAATTTTCAACTGAAGAAAGTTCCCCAACTGGAGCTAGCTGTTGTTCCCAAAATCTATCACTCATTTTTTAGGACAACATATGAACTATTTTTGTCTTGCATGCCAAAATTATCTCTTCTCTTCTCAAAAAATTTCTCTGAGCATTCAAATTCTTCATTATTCAATCTTTTTCAATTAAGGGACAAGCAGGTTCAACAAGTTTAATGACTTCAACAGGTGAGCTCCCTCAAAGAAATAAGTTTCCAACACTTAGGCAATTTCAAGGCTAGTTCAATGCCAAGGTTCAACCAAAAATGTCCATCGGCAAGCTTCAAACAAAGGATTGAACCATTGAAGCCCACTTCTAAAAGGTTCAACGGGTTTAAAGGTTAAATGACATCGTCAAGCTTAAAAAGTTAAACTGCTTCGACAAGTTCAACGGCTTCAAAAGACTTAGCAAATTGAAGGAAGATTGAACTGTTAAACCATTGAACCTTGAACCAAAAAAGGTTCAACGGGTTCAAAGGTTTAACGCGGTTGATTCAATGAGGTTGGTTCAATGCAGTTGGTTCAAGAGGTTAATTGAATGAGCAGAACACAAGATTGAACCACTAAACCATTAAACCAAAGTTGGTTCAATCAGTCGGTTTAATGGAGTTCCGCAAAGCCCAAAGGCCAAGTGCCCTTATGGAAGGTAGTGAACTAAGGCAAAGTGCCCTTGTGGAGGGCAGTGAGCAAAAGTGGATAAAGAGATACCCTTCGGAAAGATTTTCTGCAGTGAATTTTACAAGGTAAATCCTTCAAACAAAATGTTTGAAGGAATGATCAAAATCCCAACGTAAAATGGTTAAGGCAAGGGAAGATTTCCTTTAGAAAAAATGTCTGAAGGAATTCCTTCAGACATCTTGTCTAAAGGAACTGAAGAAGAAGACCGCTCGAAGGACCCTGAAGGACCCCGAAGGGTAGGTACCCTTGTGGGGGCTCTCGCTGACCAGGAAATGGACCTTCTCAAGGCCTAAAGGGACACCTTTACTCTGGGAGGTTCCAAAGACATTAAGCTGAAGGAATGTTTCTACAGACTCATTTCTACGGACACTGCAAGTTAGTTTTTACAAACTCTATAGGCTGGTTTCTATAGACTCTGCAAACTTGTTTCTACAGACACCGCAAGCTAGTTTCTATAGACTCTATAGACTCATTTCTATGGACTCTATAGGCTTGGTTTATATGGACTCTGCAGGCCTATTTCTATGGACTAATTTCTACAAACTCTGTAGGTTTGTTCCTATGGACTTTGCAGACATATTTCTATGGACTCTTTCAAATCTCAAGAGACTTAGAGAAAACAAAGGCTTCTAGTCACTGAAGAGGGAGCTGAAAGAGCTAGCAGAAAGGGAAGAGATAGCTTGAGAGCTCAAATTGCAATAGAAAGGAGGGAAAGACCAAAAATATCTACGCAGTAGTTATTTCAGTAGGTGGAATAGTCTACCAAGTAGATATTTGAGATTGAAAATATTAAGGGCATGGCCTATTTTTCCCCCTTAGAGTAAAGGCAAAGTGGACAACTATGTAGATATCAAGAAAAAGACCAAACAACTCATGCTAAGGAGAAGACATTTGAGATGAATCGACAAGCCATAGTTAAGGCAGACGCCATGTTCTAGCATGGCCCTCTTTGACAAAATAAAAAATGCATTCAAGGCATTGAATGCAGCATGGGCCATTCCATGAAACAAAGTGCCAAGCCTTTCTTGGCTACTGTATATTATATTATCTTATTTTATGCAAAGTAGATCTCTTTGTTATAGAAGCAAAACTCTGCCAAAATTGAAAGGTGATTACTGAGACTTTGAGCTCAGATTTTTGATCATATTTCTTTGTTTGAATGAGAAAGCCAGTTACTTTCAGACTTTGTGCTGTTATAGCTTGTGTCATTTAGGGGATCATTCTTATGTCTATTTCCTGAATGTGTTCTTGTCCATTTTAATGAAATAAGTAGAACTAGTGGAAGTAATCAGGAAGGTGTCCTGAAGCCAACTATGGAGAGACTTTATGCTGCCACATGTAGACACCTAAAAAGTGTCTAACCCTTGGTCATCCTCTCTCCCCTTTGTCCCTTGCCACTTCGCCTAACCCATTCCTAGCCTAAGTCTTATTAATTGGAAATAATCAACTATTTTTAATTAAATAAGTCTCTTTTCTCTCTCCTTGCCACCTCGCCACCCTAGGATACCCTCCTTGGATTCCTCCTATTCTCCACATGGCCATTTAATCCCTAAGTCTCCCATTCCAACCTCTCCTCTCGCTCATTTAACCCCCGTCGACCGTTTCATCCTCGCACTCGCTTGACCCGGCGGTTGGGAAACGGATGAAAGGCTATTTTTAGCCTTTCTCCGGCCTTTTATCCACCGACGTCGGTCAACTGTCGACCGACGTCGGTGACATAACTGGCGTCGGCACCTTTCATAACGGCTTCTGCACCGTTATCTCCTCCTCTTGGTTCTCTGCGTCTCTTGCTCTGGATCCCGACTTTTGAATCTTGGCATCAGACCCTTGTATCCGTCCCCTCACTTGACCTCTCTGCCAATCAATCTGACTATCTCCCTCAGGTACACAGCAAGCTTCTACAAGTGAACAACAGGGATTCTCCATCAGCAACTGGGCTTCACATTCGGCAACATCAACAATAGGCACACAAGATCACCACCTTCTTTAGCAGGGCGCAGGTAAGTACTCTATTTGTTTTCTTTATGCTTTCTAGTCATTTCTAAACTAGATTCAGCACTTCTCCCCAAGACCAAATTGCTTACCCAGACCAGGCAGACCTGGATTCCTATCTCCCTGATTGGCCTCTTCTACCCTTCTACCCATTTGACTCCCTTGCACCTCTGCACAGACCCTCTAACTGCCTAAGACCATCCTTAAACAGACCACAGACCAAACCCGGACCATCCACAGACCAACCCTCGACCAAGCCCTGACCAGAACCTAACCTGACCCATCTGGAGGCCATTGCCCCGATCGATGCCAGTCATTACCCCCACCGACGTCGGCAGACTAACCGACGTCGACAGACCCGACAACTGACGCCGGTAAGACCACCGATGCCGGCAACTGCAACCAGTTGGACAGCTTCTTCCAGGTAAGCCTTTGCTTCCTTTTCTCTTTCAGTTTGCTATCATTTCAGTCTTTTTTAGCATTCTGTCTTTTTATCAGACTTATCTTTATCAAATAGTGGGTTGACCTCCCTTAAGGAAGTTCTCATACTTTTGGGAACAGGCTTTTGCCTGGCAACCCACCATCTATCTATCTAACACCTTTTTGTCCAAGTCTTTTTCTTTACAGGTGTCATTCCTCCACAGCCAAAGAGGGGTGCCCACAAATGTCTGGATTACGGTGCGCAATCTTTATCCAGGTACTTCTAGCCTTGTCCATTTATTTAGTTTCTTTATTCATCTTTTGAATGTAGAAAGCGAATTAGCGATAGAAACATTCTGGCACGCTCGGTGGGACCCTTAGGGCCTTCTTGGGTTCCTTTCATTTTCTTTCATTTAGGTACATTAGGTTCTTACCTTTTCGCCTCCTTCTTTTCTCAATGACACTATAAGCAAGACTTAAAAAGAACCTTTCTTTTATTTCTTGCACTTCTAGACTAGTCCAAACATCATACTCTCAACCCTTTTCTCAAACTTGTCTTCATAACAAATCTCACATTTCGACTTGGGATTAAAATGTATCGCACTTTCATTTCTACTTGTGCTTGCATTAGTCCATATCTAGTAACTTAAATCCGCATATTGAATAAATCTAGACCACTCTATGTTACACTACCAGACCACATGCACTAAAACAAACATCTAACACACTTGAGACAAGGCCCGACTGGGATTTCATCCCCTAGCGGATACCTTACCCCTACCTGGCAATCCTACTTGGATTTCATCACCAAGGGGAAAGCCCACTCTGTTCTCTGGCAGAGTATAATCTCTAGGTGAGGTATATCTTGGCTAAGCGAGACCAGCTAACCACTGGAATCATGAAGTGAGGGGAGCTTCCTCCTTAACACCAGGCCACGTACCGAACCTAATACAGACTTTTAAGCACCTTAACACACCTGAAACCATCTTTAGACCACCTTCTTCTAGGACCCATTCTATAGCCAACCTCCCCAAACATTCATCTAAGGCATAAGCCACAGGTTTCTAAAATTAATTCTTAGGATTTAATGCTTAGGCCTGTCTGTCTCTCATCTTTTCTATTTTTATCTGTCTTTTTTGAGCTGGTAAGGACATTTTCTTCATTTCCAAAAACTTTTTTTCTGAGTTTCTGGAAAACACAGTAATCGACATCGGTTCTGTAACCGACGTCGGCAACTTTTCTATACCGGCATCGGTCATCTGACCGACATCGACAGTCTTCCTAACCGACATCGATTTTTATACCAACATCGGTCTCTGTCCATTTTCTTTTTTCAAAAATAGCAAGCTTAAAATACAACTTTCTGACTGTTTAAACACTCATTCTGGTTTCCTGAGACTGCAAGAACACAGTTTCTGCAACCTAACCCTCTTCTTGACCACTCTCTTGTCCCTAACCAGTCCTATCATGGAGTTTCACTCGAAGACTGAAATAACTCCTACATGACCGACCCCAACTCCAACCCCGACTCTCATCATTCCTGAAGGGGACCAAGACTTCGCATGATTCTTGGACCTCAACAGCGTAGCCCTCCATAACTATCTCACGAGAAACCCAACGCGAGACCTCTCGAGTGACGTGGTGATGACATCGACACCATTCGCCACCCAGCCCTTTATGACTCAGCCTTTCACATCAACCATTAACCCGACCATGGCCAATACGCAAAGTTTGGCCTCCCCATCCATTTTTAGACCAACCTCCACCGAGGTTTCATTACCCCCTCAACCATACCCAATTCAACCAAGTTCTACATCATATCAGAACTTGATTGTCTCGACCCCTTACACTTTTGCGCCCACAAATGCAGGAGTGCCTACCTCGCCCTTTGTCAGTGCCGCCATGTAACCACCTTTGGCGGTACCTAGTCATCTTATGCCTTCTACCTCCATGACCCAACCACCCTTAGCATCCACTTCTGCCCTTGCGACTAGTCATCCGTACATTGTACAACCGACTACGTCGCACACCTCTTCTAACCTCTTCCAAGCGCCTTACAACCTAGGGGGCGCTCAACCCACCAATCCGTCAGAAGATCTCATTAAAATGCTGATAGATAAAATGTCCAGTCTCGAAGCCTCCATTTCTGGCTCAAGCAATGTCCTGTCTTATGACCAGATTTGCAACGAGCCCATCCATCCTTCTGTCCCTATCCAACCATACCCCAACCATTGGGAGCTTCCTAAATTCATTCGCTTTCAGAGTAAGGAAGACCCACAACAACATCTACGGGCATTCAGACATGCCTGTTACCTTATTGCCCATGGCGATGTGTTATTATTACGCACGTTTCCTATGTCACTTTTTGGCCCTGCCCTTGACTGGTATAGCTCTCTTGCCAGACATTCTATCTTTTCATTCATCCAACTTTCCCAATTATTTCTCGACCATTTCTCTATTAACATTAATAAACAAGTCTCTATCACAGACCTTTACTCCATCAGGCAATTTGACGACGAATTTGTAGTCGATTTTGTCGCTCGTTGGAGAGGCTTGATTAACCAGCTCTCCTTCTCCTTGCCTCAACCCGAGCTCATCGAGCTCTTTTCTCGAGCATGTGCCAACCACATCTCTTCTACCTTGCAGATTCAGACATTCCGCACTTTTGACGAAGCTTTCATCATGGCTCAAAAGCTTGAACTCTGCGCCCTTGAAGAAGATAAGGTCAAATTGCGTAATACCAACGCAAAATCTACTGACCATTCTTCTTCCAGACCCTCTTCTTCTGCCAACTCCAAGTCTAAAGGAGTGGCCAACACTGTGGTCATTAGATCACCATCCTCAACAACAATGAATTATTCCCAACCTTTGACATCTTCCAGCATTACCAAACAATTCCAACAACGGTATATCCAGCGTTCTTACACTCCACTTGGAGAACCATATGCTTCCATTTTGGAAAAACTTCTCAAGCAGGGGGTCCTCAATCTCCCTACAATCCAACCACCTCAATTTGACCCCTCTAAAGCCCTCCCTACATGGTATAGAGAGGCCGACTTCTGCCACTTTCACCGCGTCCAAGGCCATGACATTGACAACTACCGAACTTTCAAAAACACTGTCCAAGACATGATCGACAAGGGGGATCTTATTTTAGATAACCCGAACACCCCACCCAATCAACATATTGACATCTTCAAACACCCTTTTCCAAATCATCCGCCTACTCAAAACAACTTCCAGACTTTGACCAATGATTCTCATGACCATGACATTCACACGATTAACACTATCTTACCTCTTGTCTGTGACCAATCTCTTTCACAGGTAGAAGAGTCTTCTTCTCCTATTCGTCTATCACAGGATGAAGAACCCTCTTCTCCTATTAGTCCTCCATCTATTTCTCCTATATTGGAGGATGCCTTGACCACACCTACGCCATTAGCCCCACCTTCATCCAATGACCATACCTTGCCTACTCCTCAAGCACAAGCAGAAGGCACAATCATCCCTACCTCCTGCCATCTGGAGGAGCCACACTCTCCTATTTCTTCTCCACCAGGAGAAGAACTAGTCTCTTTACCCATTTCAACCGAGGAAGACCTAGTCACGGTTTCCTCTTGCCCTTTGCCTGAGATTGTTACATCTCACTCACCTTCGTCCACATCCAAACCCAAACCCACATCTAACCTTGCCTCACACAATAGTGGCCCTCGACCCAAACTAACAAAAGCCACTAGACCACATCGGAGAATTTCTCCCCCACCTTCATCATTGCCTTCAATCTTGGGCCCGCATCCGTCCACTTTAATAGGGGTGCTGCCCACTCCCATCCTTCACAGAGGCACGTCTCCTCCATTACTCCCTCAACCCATCAGACATATATCTCCCTCGAACCATCAACCAATGCCTCTTATGCCTCTTAAACCAAAGTCATCAACCCCTGCTGCAATAAGACATCTAGACCCATTAGCAAGTTCTTATACCTTGCTTTTATGGCAATTGTTGCAGTCCTCTCGCCTCAATCTCCTGCCTCTCAAACCATATCAATCTCTCAGACCAAAACCACCCTAGTTCGATGACACTTGCATTTGCGCATATCATCGCACACTTGGACACGACACGAAGCATTATTGTGCCCTCAAGGTTGCCATTTGCCAATGTCTGGCGAATGACACCTCTCTTCTCGACCACATTATCAATAAACCCTCAACACCGCCTCTCTCATCGACTCTCGGATCAAGACCCTCTTGGTTCGACAACTCTAAATTTTGCAACTATCATCACACTCTAGGACATGACACTGAGCATTGTTGTGCTCTCAAAGCTGTCATTCGTCGACAACGGAGAAATGATTTCCTTCTTACCAAGGACCCTCTTAACCACCTCTTCGACAAAACATCAACCCTGACCCATGCCTCTCCAACCTCATCGCCTAAATCGAGATCTCCACGACAGATTATGGTCCCTTTGCTGCCTTTGACCCCATTATTTAACATTAACACAGTCCATTTAATCACCAAGCCTCAGTCAACCTTGACCAATCTATCCAACATTCTCCCTAAGCGACTGGGGGAATCCAACCTTATCCTAACTTCGATCAAACATTCAACCAAACCTTGACCAAGTCTCGACCAACCATCGACCATAACCTTACCAAACCTTCGACCAAACCTTCGACAAACTTTGACCAAACATTTGACCACACTTCAACCAAGTCTCGACCAATCAACAATCAAATATCATTCAACCAATCTTTTTTATCTAAAATATTCAACCAGTCTCGACCAATCAACGACAATGTCAACCAACTTCACATCCATCAATCAACACCTGACCAATCTGGAAAGAGGAAAATGGGGCAAATTTGCTTCTAATTAACTCAGACCTTAACGCACTAGCATGGCCCAGGGACTTATCAGACCTTGAGCCCCCCTTTTTGCCTTGCGTCCACGACCATTCTTATGTTAGTCAGGTATTCATCACTTGACATTTTACTTGAGCTCGTCCCTTGAGCAAACTCCTGTCATTGTCATTCCTATTCCTTTCAACCCTACTTCCCAACACTTGTCACCCTTTTTTGTCAAGCAGTAATGCTTTGTCCTTATAAAAGGGGAACCCTTAAACCTCCACAGGCTCATCCATGGCTAAACTTCAGTCAACAATTATTTCAAATACATATTATACTAGGTCATAAAACTCTATAAATGTAGACTGCTCCCTCGAAGGACAGCTACTCAATTGCTGTATCACTAGACTGATCCCTTGAAGGATAGCTAGGCCAACTTATCAAACATTTAAAGCAAAATATAGACCACTCCCTCGAAAGATGGCTATGACTAATTATTTCTATAGACAGCACCTATTTTTGAAGCTTCTCGCATTGATCAGCTTCACAACATGACCACCAAGCAAACAACATCTTTATGTGGACTTCCTGCATCGATCAGTTCACCGTAAAAATAAAAAAAAATCGACTGACAAGCTATCAAGCCATGGACACGCCTATAGTCATTCTTGGGTCACCTATAAAAGGGGCAAGGTTTTTCCTACCACAAAAAGGGTTACCCCATCCTCTCAGATCACATACTCATCCTATCACCCCAACATACTCAAGGGACTTCGAGCTCACTTAATGTCAAGTGATTCGATTATTTCTCTAGCATCAACCCTGGTCCACGACGCAATGCATAAACGGGGCTTTTGTTTTAACAACCCCTATCCATGCCGTCCTTTTTGGTCCTTGTCAATGAAAGAGCAATATGCCTTTCACTTATCTTTCACTTTGGTCACATTTTACCAAACCTTTTTCAACCTAAACATTCTCAAACCAACAACTCGACAACATGACATTATCATCATCCTTGTCCTTTTCACCTAGTTTCTATGGACACCAGTACACATGGAAACTATCGACCAGACCCAATTTATGTTAAGCATAAACCAATACTTACTGAAGCATAAATAGACCTCCATTCATTTTTAGCATACATCCATTACGACTATGGAAACTTGCTAGGGATGAAAGACTCTCGACCAATTCTACAAAATACACCATCTGTAGCATCATCTTATCCTCATCTTACCCTCATCATTTCGACACTTGACCACATCCAATCATCGACCAATCTTCTCAATTTGTCCAAACTACATTGGTCTGAGGCCCTATGACCAGGGCTATATAGGCAGCACTCAGATAACACATCCTCTGAGGTTAGCTCGACCACCCCCGTTTGTCTGTCTCCTTGATGGACAAACCTTCTCTTCTGTGACTTTGATCACGACCAACTCCATCAACTTTGACCAAGACCAATCATTTTCTTTGACCATTCCTCCCTTTTAGGGAGAACTACATTGGCCTGAGGCCCTTCACACAAGGGCTATGTAGGCAGCACTCAGATCACATGACGTCTTCTAAGGTTAGCTCGGCCACATCCTTTCGTCCATCCATCCCCTTGACCAATGACCATTGGAGATCATGCGTATCTCCTTCAACCTTCGACTACTTCCAAGCCAATGTTGCCTTGGTTGTTTTTGCGTGTGTGCTACCTCACGGCTAGTTAGCAGAATTGTTCGCAGACTATTTTTGACCCTTTGCAAGTGTAGGATCGCAAGCCAGTTGATCCCTACTACTTGTGGAATTTTTGTGTTTTTGGGAGCACTTCTTGAGCCTGGGTTACTTGGAACACGACGACCATTTGGAGCTTCAGCTTAGATTGAGTAACCCGATCAGCAGACGACTAAATGCTGGGGCCCGATTACTTCAATTTTGGCACTCCTTGACCCTCGACATGCGACAATTTGACCCAATCATCCCGTGAAGTGGCATACGCACAATCACGACTATTGCAGCATTTTTGCTCACACTCTTCTATCCATCTCTCTGTCAAATTGACACTCGATCTCCAGTTCCCTTCTCTCGACTATCGCTTTGAGGGGGGAATACCTCATCCATACCTCGGGGCAATCCACATCATCCCACACCTGGGGCAACTACCTCATGTTTTTGTCTTGCAGTTCATTTAGAATAACCAACAAGACAAAAAGGGGCAAATGTAGACACCTAAAAAGTGTCTAACCCTTAGTCATCCTCTCTCCCCTTTGTCCCTTGCCACTTCGCCTAACCCATTCCTAGCCTAAGTCTTATTAATTGGAAATAATCAACTATTTTTAATTAAATAAGTCTCTTTTCTCTCTCCTTGCCACCTCACCACCCTAGGATACCCTCCTTGGATTCCTCCTATTCTCCACATGGCCATTTAATCCCTAAGTCTCCCATTCCAACCTCTCATCTCGCTCATTTAACCCCCGTCGACCGTTTCATCCTTGCACTCGCTTGACCCGGCGGTTGGGAAACGGATGAAAGGCTATTTTTAGCCTTTCTCCAGCCTTTTATCCACCGACGTCGGTCAACTGTCGACCGACGTCGGTGACATAACCGGCGTCGGCACCTTTCATAACGGCTTCTGCACCGTTATCTCCTCCTCTTGGTTCTCTGCGTCTCTAGCTATGGATCCTGACTTTTGAATCTTGGCATTAGACCCTTGTATCCGTCCCCTCACTTGACCTCTCTACCAATCAATCTGACTATCTCCCTCAGGTACACAGCAAGCTTTTGCAAGTCAATAATAGGGATTCTCCATCAGCAACAGGGCTTCACATCTGACAACATCAGCAACAGGCACACAAGATCAACACCTTCTTTAGCAGGGCGCAGGTAAGTACTCTGTTTGTTTTCTTTATGCTTTCTAGTCATTTCTAAACTAGATTCAGCACTTCTCCCCCAAGACCAAATTGCTTACCCAGACCAGGCAGACCCAGATTCCTATCTCCCTGATTGGCCTCCTCTACCCTTCTGCCCATTTGACTCCCTTGCACCTCTACACAGACCCTCTAACTTCCTAAGACCATCCTTAAACAGACCACAGACCAAACCCAGACCATCCACAGACCAACCCTGGACCAAGCCCTGACCAGAACCTAACCTGTCCCGTTTGGAGGCCATTGCCCCGACCGACACCGGTCATTACCCCCACCGACGTCGGCAGACTAACCAACGTCAGCAGACTCGACAACTGACGCCGATAAGACCACCGATGCTGGCGACTGCAACCAGTTTGACAGCTTCTTCCAGGTAAGCCTTTGCTTCCTTTTCTCTTTCAGTTTGCTATCATTTCAATCTTTTTTAGCATTCTGTCTTTTTATCAGACTTATCTTTATCAAATAGTGGGTTGACCTCCCTTAAGGAAGTTCTCATACTTCTGGGAATAGGCTTTTGCCTGGCAACCCACCATCTATCTATCTAACACCTTTTTGTCCAAGTCTTTTTCTTTGCAGGTGTCATTCCTCCACAGCCAAAGAGGGGTGCCCACAAATTTCTGGATTACGGTGCGCAATCTTTATCCAGGTACTTCTAGCCTTGTCCATTTCTTTAGTTTCTTTATTCATCTTTTGAATGTAGAAAGCGAATTAGTAATAGAAACACCACAATTGTCTTTAGTGTGTGTGTTTTAGTTTCTTTCTATGTAAAGGACCTTGGGATGAATTTTTGCCCTCATTGTCCTTCATATTACTCTCTTGGTCAGTCGAGGTGGAGACTTTGTGCTACATCTCAGTCTGTTGGTTACTACACCCCTTTGTTACCAGTTACTTGTTACCTACCAGAAATAACTCCAGCTGCTTGTTGTAAGATCACTTTTGAAAGAAGAGAAGTGCCTTCAGTGTTTCCAACCTAGATTTCTCCTTTTTTTGTGAACATCATCTTTGAAAAAAGAGAGATGGATGGTGTTGTCGTACCCCTGAGTGTTATTTTCTATATATATATATATATATATATATATATATATATATATATATATATATAGCTCCTCATAGTTATAAGGGGACCTCCCCTTGATGAGAGGGGAGATTTGTCCCCTTTTGATGTGGTAAATCGGCACATCTGGCCGACCCATCTCCCTATGTTGTGGTTGAAGAGACCTATTTTGCTCATCAGTTAGCTGGTGACAAAATATTCACCCAACAATACCATCACATTATTACTATCAAAGAAAGAATTTATATGCCTTAACATGTAATGTTGGATGGCCAAAAGTCCACTATTTTCATTTCCAAAGATCAACATCTAGTTTTGGTTGACCCTTAGCTAGTATTGATGCCCAATGCAATCACTAAGTATTAGAATTAATTTTAATAAAAGGTTGACCTATATTTGAGTTTAGTGCCCATATTTTAAGTTACCAAAAAGAAATTAAAATTATTATAAGGATGACCCCCTTGGGAAGTCCAAACCTATTAAGTGAAGAGGCACAGTTGGGTATAAATAGAATATGAAGTGGTGAGTAATAATAGTATGAAAAATAATGTAATATCATTTGAATTTGAGTATATTTAGAGTAGAAATAAATATGAAGAATGTTACAAATTTGTGAAGGATAATACATGTTGATGAATGTTGTAGAATTTTTTTGAAGGATAATATATGTTGAAGAATGTTACATCAAATTTGTGAAAGGGATTACATGCAAATCATCATTCATTGAAGATGCAATATTCAAGAAGATGAAAACTTGGTTCATTTGGAAGTTGGTAATTCCTAAAGAAGAGATTGGTGTCTCTTTCTAGTTTGGTGCTTAGCAGTGGAGAGTATTTTCTCCAGTAGGTTGGTACCTACAAAATATTTATATAGTGGGGACTAGTGTCTCTATTAGGTTGGTTCCTATAAACTTTATAAGAGAATTTTATATTATTATTTTATTTTGAGAAAGGGTTTCCATGTAAATATTATCTCTTATTTATGTTATCTTATGTGAATGGTGTTATTATAGTTATTATATTTTATTAAGGAAAATATTAATGTATAGAGATTAACCCCCTACCTCTCAGTATAATTGTGTGTTTAACAATTGGTATCAGAGTGGGTTCCCTCATAAATAGTCTAACCATTGAAAGGTAGGTTTTAGGAACACACATGGCAATAGAAACAAAGAGTGATGTCGTGGTAGATAAATACAAATTTGTGAGTGAAGGAAAAGAAGGTTTGTATTTAGAATAATAATAATAATAATAATAATAATAATAATAATAATAATAATAATAATAATAATAATAATAATAATAATAATAATAATAATAATAATAATAATAATAACAATAATAACAATAATAATAATAATAATAATAATAATAATAATAATAATAATAATAATAAAGGAGAAGTGGATCTTTAAGGAGAACTCATTTTTACCTTAAGAAAGATCAAGAAGCTTAAGAAAATAAACTTGAAATAAAAATTGTAGGTTCAAGAAGACTATGGATCTAAGCAAAAATGTCACAAAGTCTTGAGGAATTAGGAAATATGATCATCAACCTCAAGATTCAACTTGAAGAATAAAAAATGACTAAAGAAAAGGTGATAATCCAATTAATAAAAAAGGAATAAAATTGTGAGAGCCTAGATTCTAAAATTATTTCCTTGATGAAGGAACTAGAGGAAACAACCATTCAGCTTCATAGAAGCCTCAAATTTGAGAAGAGTGCCGAGAACTTAGATGATATCAGAAATGGGTAGAGGTCACCATTTTTAAATACTGGTCATGGATATAAACAAAATTAGATGGCCAGTAAAGAAGATAACAAAGAGCCACCAAAGAAGACAAATGAGGAAAATACAAAAAACTATGCATATGTTCTCAAAATTACTATTATCAAGAAGAAAAATAATCAACTCCCATAGAAAATAAGCACTCTTCCAAAATATAACAAGGACAAATATAGAAAGTCCTTTCCTCCAAGGTAGGTGCACATGACCAGGTTCCAAGATTCTTTCTTTGGTTGTTATTTTTCATGTAATCACTTTAGTCATAAAGAAATAGATTATAGGACTCATGCAATAAATTTTGGTTGGAATAATAATATAAGTCCTTATGTGTTCTAAAATATGAACTATAATTCATTGTATCCTTTACTAGATTACAACATTATGTCCTATAAGTGTAATAATTATGGTCATATAGCATGCTTTTGTAGGAGTGGTTTTGTGGAACCTCCTAAACAAAATCAAAAGGTGGATACCCTTGGTAAGCAAAAGGAAGAACCTAAAAAAATTTGTAAGATGAATCAAGAGAAAGAATATCCAAACAAGGAAAAATCTATGATTGTGAAAACTACATCTCATTCACAAGAGGTACCACTAAGTTCATAAGGTGATGCACCAATTAAAGAGGAGATAATCACTACATTATCTTTTAACTCTATATATTCTTTGGAGATATGCATTAAAAATACAAAGAGAATTATTAGCTAATGAATATTATTTGTGAGAGTGATGATTCAAGTGATGGTATTGTTATTAGAAACAAGTCAAAGAAGCAGGAATAAAGCAAAAAATGAATGTTGTGTCTTGGAATTTGATGATTGTAGTATACTAGTCATAGATAAATAAGTCATAGGCATTGACAAACTAAAAATGTCAGAGATAGAGTTGAAAGAGAGAAATCAACAAGTATAGAAATTGAATGTGGAATTAGAAAAATTAGTAAATTATAATTGTAACATATCAAGCTACATTAAGGTGTTGATATCAACACTCAATATATTTTTGAGGATATTAATCTGCAAGGTTTTTTTTTAATTTTTAATCCTATTTAAAGTATAAAGGGAAATTTTTAGATTGATGCATTTCACTTAATCAATCCTAAGACTATAATGGTTGGGCAGGTACCTCAATAAACAACTTCAAATCTTGGGCACAACAATAATCATGATATGTAGACAATGTAAATGTAGGAAAAATTTGGTAAATTATGTGATGATTGGACATCTAGTAGCTAATGTTTTCATTCACTTTGATCTTGCTAAAAAATGACCTAGTTTATATATAGTCAAGAGGTTGTACTCGGAAACTTAGATCAGATTATATACTAATGTTAGATATGGTAGCAAGTGAGGGTCTTAGGTGATATGGGGTCATAATGTTGAGTGGAATTTGATCTTATTTTTAGGTAAACATAATCAAAATTAAGTAAAAAAATATTCTAGAGCTTAATACACAATCTAAATGGAAGGCATATAATGATCGCCAAAAACAAAATATGCTTCGAGAGATTAAAGGAATTTATTTTTCATGACATTGAATAACAATAAGTATAATAAATAAACCATTATGGGATAATAATGGTTATTAGTGGAGAGGAAACACAAGCTTAGTAGAATGAAATCAGTCAGGGTGCAGAATAACTTACAACAGGGATAGGCTAGCATCAAGTGTAAATTACATAAGGTAGCTCAAATCCAACAAGTGATCAAGTTAGGAATATGAATGAGCATATGGAGCATGATATTCAAATAGATATGGAAGATACTATAGAAACACACAACTCACTAGTGCATGGATAATAATTTATTCATGGAACTATTGAAGTCACCACTGATCTATAAAACTTAATTACCATCTTATGATGATTGTTATTAATGACTTAATGTTTATTGTGTTTATATTTTATGAATTTTTCCCATGATCTATTTGTATTTATCCCTTTTCTATTTATTTCAAAGGGGGAGAGTTATAAAAATATGGAGAATTATAGTAAGGGGGAGAATCATGTTCATTTTGTATTCAGAGATTATTTCTTTGCAAGGGTTGCCATCAATGACAAAGGGGTGATTGTTGAAAATGTTATCATTGATGTCAAAGAGCATAATCATTTCCATCACATTGTTATTGTCAAATAAATAATTTGTATTCCTTAACATGTAATGTTGGATGGATAAAAGTCCACTATTTGCATTTTCTAAAGATCAACATCTTGTTTTGGCTGACCCTCATCTAGTCTTGACACTAAAAGCAATCGCTAAGTGCTAGAATTAATTTTAATAAAA
Source organism: Torreya grandis (assembly GCA_037957365.1). Lineage (NCBI taxonomy): Eukaryota > Viridiplantae > Streptophyta > Pinopsida > Cupressales > Taxaceae > Torreya > Torreya grandis. Next base: position 965,148 of record JARHVA010000056.1, read on the forward strand.
ATCCAACCTATATCTAAGTTTGGCACCCACATTTAAAGTTTCCAAAAATAAATTTAAATTATTATAAGGTTGACCCCCTTGAGAAGGTCGACACTATAGGGTGAATAGGTGTGTTTGTGTATAAATAGAAGATGAAGTGTGGAGTAATAATAGTATGATAAAATAATGTAATAAAATTTGAATTTGATATATATATATATATATATATATATATATATATATATATATATATATATATATATAGATTAGAAATAAATATGAATAATGTTGTAGATTAATGAAGGAGAATACATGTTGAATAATGTTGCATCATATTTATGAAGGAGAATATGTGTTGAAGAATGTTACATCATATTTTTGAAAAGGAGTATATGCAAATCATCATTCATTGAAATGGTAATATTTTGAGAATATAAAAACTTGGTTCATTTGGAAGTTGGTGCTTCCTAAAGAAAAGATTAGTGTCTCTTGCTAAGTTGGTGATTAATAGTGGGGAACGGTGTCTGCAGTAGGTTGGTGCCTACAAAATCTTTGTATAGTGGGAATTGGTGTCTCCTGTAGGTTGGTGCCTATAAATTTTGTAAGATAATTTTATATTGTGGTTTTATTCCCAAAAAGGGTTTTCAAGTAAATCTTGTCTCTTAATTGTGTTATCTTGTTTGAATGGTGTTATTATGGTTTTTTAGTTTTATTAAGGAAAATATTAACTTATACTTATTCACCCCCCCCCTCTCTTAGTATAAGTGTGTGCTTAATAGATATTGGGATCATATGAACTCCTATCAAATCCATGTTTCAAGAGATGCACATAAATTTTAATATAGCATACCTGAGGAGCCTATTTAAGACCATATAGAGATTTGACAAGTTTACAAACTTTACCTTATTTTCCTTTTACTTCTTCCTATAAGTATCCATTAAGAAAGGCACTTTTTAATTCCTTTTGATGTACTTTCCAACCAAATTATGTACCTAGAGAAAAAATCATCCTAATATATTTGATCTTAACTATGGGAGCAAAAGTCTCCTCATAGTCAATGCCTTATTTCTGAGTGTACCCCTTTACAAAAAATATTTATTTGTGCTTTTCAAGAGTACCATCTAATTTGTATTGTAACTTTTTCACTTGCATCTAATTGGCTTCTTCCCTGGTGGAAGGTATACAAGGTACCAAATTTTTTTCTTCATTAGTGAGTTATATTTTGCATCCATAACATCTTTTCAAGGTTTTATCTATAGGGCTTCCTGAACTATTGAGGGATCACCAAATTCAAAAAATGTATTCATTACGACCAAATTGACCTCTTTTAGAGTTATATTATGAGTCCTTGGTCTAGTGGTGGATGTGTCTAGAATACCATCTAGTTTATCATCTCTTTTTATACTTGTATACCATTTAGGCATACATTTAGTGGTTCCTATGGGTGGTGGAGCTGCATTATTATTCCCATCATCATGATTTTATTTTTTTTGGGGATTTCCATCATGTTCATTTTCTATGGGATTGAATATTTTACTAGATGAGCTTGTATAAGGAGCATATGCTTCTTTATTAAAAAGCTCAACATCCATGTTAGTGTAGATTTCCTAGTCTTTGGATCCATTAGTCTATAGGCAAGTGTTTATTAATTATTCCCTAAGAAAAGATAATTTTATAACTTCATGTCAAATTTATTCCTCTCTTTTTTGGGAATGTGCATACTTGCTTTGCATCCAAAATCTCAAAGATGTGTTATATATGGCTTTCACCTTGACCATGATTCATGTGGTGTTACCCCATCAAGAGCTATAGTGGGAACTATGTTGATTATATATACTCTAGTTTTGATTATTTCTACCCAAAATGCCTTTATCAACCCCAAATCATGTAGCATACATCAGACCATTTCCATAATAGTATGATTTATCCATTTATCAATAAAATTTTGTTATGGTGTATGTGGAGGTGAAATTTGATGATAAATGTCATTTTCCTACAAAAAACATTAAACTCATTATGGGTGAATATCCCCCCATAATCTAAGTGAAGGGTTTTCATTTTTATTACTAGTCTCTATTTCAATAGAAACTTTGAATTTTTTGAAATTGCAAAGGCTCAAATCTTTTGTTTTCAAACAATAAATCCACATTTTTCTAGAGAAATAATCAACAAAGATAATGAAGTACTTAAACATAATATGACTAAGTTTCATCACTTTGTATAGCTCAGTATTCAATAAATCAAGTTTCCCATGGGATTGATATGTACTTGTCTAAAAGGGACCTCTATGTTGTTCGCCTACTAAGAAATTTTGACATTTGTCTATTCCCTTTTTGAGAGGTGGAAATCCTCTTACCATGTCAAAATGATGGAGTGTGTCATGATATCCAAAACTAATGTGAACAAATATTATGTACCATAATTGTGATAAGTTTGTGTCCTTTACAATGAGTGCCTGATTATTTTTCTAAACAAAATCAGGTTGAAACATTCATCTCACATTAGATGCTCATGTAATAATTTTGGATTTTTTGTATTTATCTCTTATTAAACATAATTTTATTTCCACCTTTATAGTCAAAGTCAATCTTCAGATTATGGTCCAAAAGTTGATTAATTGATAACAAATTCTTGGTTAAGATAGATACATATAAGATGTGATTCTATAGGTTTGTATGTTAAGATGAAAGCAATTTTGTCAATCTCTTTTTTATGAGGTATCATCACCCAAATAAACATGTTTTTTGTTGGGTATCCTTCAAAGTGAAAATCCAATCTTTTCATCCTATCATGCATTGGGTTGCACCTAAATAAACATACCATATATTACTTTGTGAAGTTGATTCTTCATGGATATTAGCAAAGTATAGGAAATCTTCATCATTGTCTCTTTTTTCAGCAATGTTTCCTTATTACTTTGATTTCTTCTACCAAGTTCCCTTTTTATGTCCATGTGGTTTACTTTGAATTTATGGTGATTATTTTTGGTTAATGGTCTTTTGGCCATTGTAATATCCCTTCTAGAATGTATTATACCAATAATCTTTGACTTCATTTCCCTTTCGACCATAAATGAGACATTGTTTTTTATTTATTTCCTCATGGATTCTATCGAGGAATCTATTTTGATGATGAATTTGAATACTTAAAGGTTTTATTTCCTTTTTATTGATGATAAGCAAGAACATGTTCTTCAACTTCTTATTAAGTATCGAAAGACTCTTTTTGTTATAATAAATTTTTTAATTTTTAAAAACATGGTTTTATTCTATGTTAGTCAAATTTGTCACAAATATTATGTACAGAGGTGGTAGATCTCACAAAACAATTGGTATAAGATATTCATATGATAATATTTCACCCAAATATTGGAGTGATGCCCTTAGTGTTGCAACACGTCTAATAAAGGCCTTTATTTTTTCATCTAATATCAATTTGAGAGAGTGAAGTTGACTTTGTATATGTAGAATAATTCTTTCATTTTTGGCCTCATATATAATTTGGAGCTTATCCCAAGCTTCCTTAGTTATTTTAGCTTCATGGATGTGTGTTTATAGCTCATTTGATACCCCAAACACAATGATTGATTTCACCTTTTGATTGGCATTTTCATATTTACATTATGGATCAGTGTAGGTGTCATGTCAGGTGTAGGATACATCTAAAATAGGACAAATTTATTCAAATTCATGTTGATTTCTAATCTTTATCTTCCAAGTATATTAGTTATCATATTTGATTAATTAAGAATCTGATAGAAAGAACTTTGGTGCTTGTACAACCATGATCAAAACTATGAGCAATGGCATGCTTCCTTATCACTTAAGGTATGATGGTCTCCCTTTCTATATACTATCATATCAATATGCAATACCTTTAAATATATGTGCCCTTCCTATATACCCATTGGTATGTGGAATAATATCACCCTTTCTATATATCTAGTAGTACGTGAAAGAGGTATTACATAATTTTAAAATTACCCACATTTGGTTCCCACGAATACTTTTCATGATTCCAATTAGTAAAAACTTGCTTGTATCAAATTTAAATAAGATGTTTTGATGATTTTATTAGTTTATATCTTAATGGGTATGTATTTAAATTTAAATAAACATATTTCTGATTTGGGTTTGAGGATGGAAACAAATGTTATTTTTATTTTGAAACAAACTATAATGTGAAACATACATAATATTGGAATAAATATGTTTTTTATGATTCAAATTAACATAATATTGATTTTATTTAATTGAAACATGGATTTAATACCCTCAAAAAAATGTTTTAGGTGATAGAGTGCAGGCATGGGCTCCTTCATGCCTAAAATGTCATCCTCAATGATAATAATATATTTGTATGAATGTAACTCATACATATAAATCAAAAAATATATTTATATGAATTGCATTTATGCAAATATTATTTTTACAATATTATTCACTTTTAATGAAATCAATAAATTAAATACAAACTATAAATAATTCACTTTAAACCAAGATCAAATATTTGTGAAACCATAAGATATGAAAAAAATCAAAAGACACTTTGGATCGTGTCCTTTATGAGGTTTGAAAACACTCAACTATAAAAATATTTTTAGCAATTATGGCAATATGAGAAATTTAGGACCCACACAAATCTAAAGGATTTTAAAAAAAATACAGGGATTAATTGTGATTAAAAAAATATTTGTAAATATGGATGTAAAATGAGTGTCTGACATAATAAGTAACCATGTTATATACTCTAGTACATCAGGTCATGTTGAATGATAGTGTTTCACTCCATTCCTAAAGAATATGTACAGATTAGCACATCAAATCAAAAATTGCAAGACATAGTATAACCATATCATAAATGTAACCACTTTTCAGAAGAACTCAATCAAAAAGTTAATAACCTTTAGATGCAACCCATAATGTCCAACCACATGATTGTCATCTCTTGTATACTTATGAGCTAATGTTGAAGAGAAATAAGTTTGGCCATAACTTTTTAGGAAGTTCCACACATATAATTATACAACCATGCATGTAAGGTAGTATTTATGAAATTGATACTTCAATAGTGATCATACATAATTTTGACTCACTAAAATACCTTTACCTCTATAGCTAAAATTTAAAAATGGGTAAAAAATGATGAATTTTACCATCTTCCATGTTTAAATCAAACACTCTTCGACATGAACCTACAATGAATATTCAAAAATATGGAACATAAACACTCACATAAAATTAAATCAAATAAATATAATAATTTAAAAAGAATCAATAATCCACATGCTAATAAACACAAGCTAGTTGAAATTCTTAGGAATCAATACTCAATGTTTGAGAAAATATTCAAAAAAAAATGAAACTAACCAAATTATATTAAATGTTGAAATAGTAAATTATTAGTGCTAGGGATCCAATGTAAAATATAGTTTTCATGGATGGTTTTTTTTACACATAGCCCACAAAAATTCACTCCTCTTGCCTAGTGAAAGTCTCATAAATTTAGACCCATCATTTAGGAAATAGGTGGTAGAAATAAAGGGCTAGAGGCCTAGATTTGGAGTGAGACATTTAGTTTCATTAAGTACTTAGAATGGATCCTCTTAAAAATGGTTAAATACATAACCAAACCTAAACCAAAGTGGCAAAGTAAAAAAATACTTAACAAAGCCTCATCTTCAGAAATAAAATTGATGTAACATATGGTCACATTTCTAAAAAAACTACACGAATATATCAAGAAAGAGGAAATCATGCTTAACACCTTCATATTTATATCTTTACTCCTAATCCACATGAAAATTGAAAAATAATTTAAAAAAAAAATGAAATTAGATAACATTCCGCCCAACGTGTTCAAGGGTGAGGTTATAATTTAAATGGAAGTCCTAGGCAACTAAGCACATGTATATGTCTTCACAATTTTATATTGAAATTTTAAAAAACTTGCATTATGATTAAATTAATAATACTATGTGGAGGAACACCTAAAATCCACAAGTAAAATTTTGATTTGTTCAAATAATTTACAAATAAAAGTTCCAAAAAGGACTAAAAGAGCAAAACTAAAATTTACACCAACCTACACAGGGAAACATGAAATAACTATAATGCAAAATCCCAAGTGATGAATCTCATTAACTAAAAATACAAATGAAAAATACAATAAAAAGTGGAGGATGATCTAAATTCATTTCTTTCATCAAACACTTTTTTTCATAGAAAAGGATATGAATGTAGCCAATGAACCATGATAGTTTATCCAAAATAGAGCCATTACTTCATAGAATGTAAATGTACCAGATGCAAAATGGGACTTTAGTTGACCAATCCAGGTTAATAGCTTTAACATGTTTAATGAATGAACAATATATAGATGACATGTAATCATAAAGAAGGATTATCTTATCGATAGAAAAATGCACTCACCCACATGTCAATCCATCCAATGGTAAAAATAATAGTATACAAATTGAGATTGAGTTGGGATTGTCAATTGAAGTGGTGAAACAAACTAATTGGATAGTGTTGAGGACTTTAAAGGTGAAATGTAATCATATGTAAGCATAGGAAATATACATGTATGGAGAATTTTTTCATGTGATACATTCAGAAATGATGACCTTGATTGTAGAAATCATTGTTGGCAATGGTAATAATCATCCTTAGAATAAGTTTTACTGCATAGCCCATACAACCTCAACACCACATGAACTACACTATGTATCATTATTTGTGATTTATATAAATAAAATTTAACCATAGCTTGGAATAAATTCTATATTATCAAGATAACCGTCCGACACGTTTATTTCTACCATAATGAGGTGAAAGTTAGTGCAACACTACATGAAGATGAAATTGAAGAGGAAAAAAAGTTGTTATTTATTATCTCTGGACTATTATAAGATGATTAATGAAGGTTTGCCTATTTACATAAGGGCAACCTATAAGAGAGTTGTAGGGTGACCCGATTCAAAGTCATTTCATATGATCAACCTTGATGGCAAGATAGGGCAACATCTTAGTATTTCGATTCTTCTTGAATTAATGCATTTACATCTACTCTTCCCCTTCAACAAAAATCCAAATGTAAATGGGTGTGGTACAACACATATATGGTCCTATAAAAATCTAAACTAGTTAGGTGTGATTCAACATAAGTACAAGTTCCTTCAATGCCCAAAATAGAATCTTAAATGTAGGTTGTTGTGGTGTTATTGCTTTTCCTCCTCGAACAAGTTACATGAATAATATGGATTAAGTGCCACTAACTAAAGTTTAAATGTTCCACATTTGACTCCTATTAATACCTTTTTGGGTATTTTAATTATCACCTATCGGTTTGAATTTTTAAATGGTTCTATAGTGATACCTTGCATGGTAATTTTTATGCTAGCAATGTACTAACATGTCACACCATTAAAATATAGAAACTAAATAGTTGATAATATAAGTTTACTATCAGTGAAAATTTTAAGTGTTGATATGGTGCCATTTAGGTGTCATTTAGGTGTGAAGCTAGGGTGTACCACTATTGATACCACCTTTAAAGAGTGAACTATAAAATATGTTTCCAAAACACTTTATTTATATGTTTTCAAAGTACGGGTTAGTTTTAGTTTCATTATTAGGTATAGTTTTTTTAATTGCATTCATGATTTTCTTTCATGTACTATGACATGAACATCGACCAATCATCCTCGATGACGCCATCCCTTTGTTTAGTGGAAGAATATGTACTCTAAACACACTCACCATAACCAACAAGTGGTTAAAATTAGTTAATTATTCAAACCTATACAATAATCATATACAAATAAACATCAAATCTAACCAAAATTATCAAATCAAATCGATATAATTAATTATGGAATTAAATGAATATAATTATGCATTATCAAATAAAATGAATATTTAATTAATTCTAAATGTGATTATAGGAAACTATTAATAATGTATGTTCTAAGTCTTAATAGTATTATTGAGAAAGTACATGCCTCTATCATTATATGGCATCATCACTAACTCATTATATATTTGGTAACTGTACCAAATCTAAAAAACTCATAGAATTTATACCATAAATAATTTGAAATGCTAATTTTTTATTGATCTATTCATTGAAATATTATATGTAAACTCAACTTGTGGTAAATCCAAGTCCTATTTCTTAGGCTTCTCTCTAACTATGCATCTCAATAAATTTTCCAAGGTCCTATTTACAAATTTTATCTGTCTATATATTTGGGGATGGGAGTGTGCTTGGGGTACATATTCTTCAAAACTATACAATAATCATATAAAAATAAACATCAAATCCAACCAACATTATCAACTCAAATGAATAAATGAAGCTTTGATTAAATCTAATGAACTCACTCAATTTATATCTTAAAATCTATATCTAGTTAATTAACTAGATGTTATCTCAACATAAATTAGTTCTATAAATCCAATGATGGGGAAAATAGGATGTGACAATAGAGATGAGAATATTCGTTTCCAAGTACAAAAATGATGAGCAGGTAAAGGATACATCATTATTATGATTGGCATCCTTGAGGATTGTTAATTATATGATTATACTAAGAGAGGGGTGAATCAATATAACATAATATTGTAATCTTTTCAAATTTAATCAACCATAATAACCATAAACATTCAAGATATAACAATTAATAACACAAGAGAACATAGGATTTACATAAAAACCCTTTCAAGAGAAATACACACACACACACACACACACACACACACACACACACACACACACACACACACACACACACACACACATACATACATATATATATATATATATATATATATATATATATATATATATATATATATATATATATATATATATATATATATATGTATATGTATGTATGTATATACATATACATGTATGTGTATATATGTATGTATGTATATATACATATATATGTATGTGTTATATATATATATATATATATATATAACACACACACACACACATATATAACACACACACACACACACACACACACACACATATATATATACACATACATGTATGTATATATATATATATACATACATATATACATATATATATGTATATATGTATATATATACATATACATATACATATACATATATATATATATACATATATATATGTATATATACATATACATATATATACATATATATATATATACACATACACACACACACACACACACACACACACACACACACACACACACACACACACACACACACACACACACACACAGAGATACATACATACATACATACACACACACACATACATACTCTTTTACAATTTTTGCAAGCACCAACTTATTGGAGACACCAATCCTCAAACCAAGCACCAACTCAGTCAAATTATCAACACCCACCCATTAGAGACACCGATCCCCTTCACCAAGCACCAACCTGACCAATTCATGATCATCGACCCACAGGAGGACCAACCCCTACACTATGAGGCACCGATCACAAGCTAAATTGATTCTACTATCTGTGATTGCTTCTTCAATCGAATGATGGCTTTGCTTCTCTTACACTTTCTCTCTCATTAATTTTCTTATATACTTTCTACTCTCCTCTCTTTCACAATTCTCAAATAATATTCTTCATTAAAATAAATCTACCCTTCACACTTCTTTTCTTAAGAGATATTCTATTTCATTTTTTGTTCTTCTTCTCTTCTTTCTCTCTCAAACTTATATGATCTTCATTCAAATTGAATACTTATAATACTTCCACATCTCTTCTCCCTTATATAACCTTTAACATATGTGTCCCATCCAAGAGGTACCTCTTCACCAAGAGATGTGACCGTTGACATTTTTTTTGACATTTCCATCGACATTTCCGTTCACTTCCATTGACATTTCCATTCACTTCTAGAAATAATTATATTGATATAAATGACAATTATTCCAACAATCTCCCACTTTATCATTGATGTCAATCCCCATGAATTAGTATATGAACTCCCCCTATCTTTAATTCTCCCCCTTTGACATCAATGGCAAAGGGTTTTACACCTTGCTTCCCTTGAGTTGATGCTTCCTCTCATAGTCACTAGATGAAAAAATGTTATCTTGTTTTGTTCTCTTCATTGCAATCTTAAATTTATTTTATACCACTTATTATAATATCTTCTTTTATTATTCCTCTTTGTAGCCTATTTCCACTGTGAACATCATATCTCTCTTGATTCAACATGGTCTTTACTACCATTTACTCTTATGATTTCTGTTCTATCATGACCTCCCTGCCATTTCTCCTTGTGCCTTTTGCACAAGCACAAATTACTCCTTTTAATTGTCTAGCTATTGCATTTGCTTCCAAACTTACATGAATTATATTTTAAGTTTGGTTTACGTATCCTCTTTCTTGTTTTGGTCTATAGGATTACTTCCACATTGTCTTGTTATATGTCCATACTTATTACAATTATAACATACAATGTCTTTTGACAATGGAATAAATAAATTTCTACCTAAGAAACCATATGAATCTTTGTTTCTATTCCAACCATGCTCATTCTTCTCACATACTTCACTTGTGACATAGTTCCATGCATACTCATTAATTGCATGCCCATTCCTCATATCTACATTTTTTATATTGTTCCATGCATATCCATTACTTGCATGTCTCTTACACTCCTTTTCTCTATGACCAAAAGTGTTGCAATTAAACCAATAGCCATAAAACAATCCTTGGTACTTGTCAAACTGTTTTGGTAAGAATGATATTCTATCATGCCAATGGTTCTTTCCTTTGTCTTCTACCTTCAAAACTTCTTTCTTTGAGGAATTCTTCTCTTCTATCTTCATAGGTTTAGTAATTTTAACATCTACCTTGGTAACCTTTTGTTCATCTCCATAGCCAAGACTTAACTTATCGAATAGTGTCCTCTAACAATCTAGAATCTCATCTAGAACCTCGATGCTCTTATTAAATATCAATCTACTTTTCAATTTAGTGCTCAACTTTTCTAAGTCCTTTCTCAAGGCAACAATCTTAGCCTCTAGTTTCTCACATTCTACCTTCTTTTCCTTCAGTTTTATTTTTAGTCTCTTCCTATATTTTCTTTGCCTCTTCAACTACTATCATCGATTCTTTCATTTTCTCACCTAGCCCTTTAATGGTGTTGACTATCTCATCCACATAAAGAAGATAGGCTGCAAAATTTTCTTCATCTTTCATTTTAAGACTTTCAAACTACCTTTTATGCATTTGAAGCTTCATCCTCTTAACCTTATCATCACCTTCATAGATATTCTGAAGTTTATCCCATATATATTTTGCTGACACACAATGCATTACTTTTATGAACTTTAATTCTAATAAGCCATATGAAATGGCATTCATCGCTTTCACATTATTCTCACATGCCTTCTTGCTAGCCTAATCTATTGGCTAATTTGTTGGTGCTATGTACCCTATCTCTACTAATAACCAAATATCAAACCCTATAGCGATAAGATATTTTTTCATCCTTATACTTCAAAAAGCATAATTTGTTTCATCAAACAATGGTCCATTGTTTGTGGATAAATCATCCTAACCTTGACAACTAGCCATGTGTGCTCCTGAGATCTATCTTTCAGTGGTTAGACTAATTCTAAAGGAACCTCTCTATTACCAATTATTAAGCACATGCTTATACTAAGGCGAGGGGGGCAGGGGGTGACGGGGAGGGGTGAATTAGTATAACATAATATTTTAATCTTTTCAAATTCAATCAACCACAACAACCATAAACATTCAAAATCTAGTAATTAGTAACATAAGAGAACACAGGATTTACATGGGAACCCTTTCAGGAGAAAACCATGGCAAGATATATATATATATATATATATATATATATATATATATATATATATATATATATATATATATATATATATATATATATATATATATATATATATATATATAAACTCTTTTAAAATATTTGCAGGCACCTACCTACTAGAGACACCAATCCCCAAACCAAGAACCAACTTAGTCAAATTGTGATTACCCACCCATTGGAGACACCGATCCCCTTCGCCAAGCACCAACCTGACTAATTTGTGAGCATCGACCCACAGGAGTACTAACCCCTAGACTATGAGGCATCAACCCCAAGCCAAATTGATTCCACTATCTGTGATTGCTTCTTCAATCAAATGATGGATTTGCTTCTCTTACACTTTCTCTCTTAGTAATTTTCTTTATGCTTTCTTCTCTCCTCTCTTTCACAATTCTCAAATAATATTCTTTATTAAAATAAATCTACCTTTCACACCTCTTTTCTTAAGAGATATTATATTTTATTTTATGCTCTCCTTCTCTTCCTTCTCTCACTTATATGATCTTCATTCAAATTGCATACTTGTAATACTTCCACATCTTTCCTCCCTTATATTGCCCTTAACGCATGTGTCCCATCCAAAAAGTTCCTCTTCACCAAGGGATGTGACCGTTGACATTTCCATCGATATTTGCGTTAACATTTCCATCAACATTTCCGTTCACTTTCATTGAGATTTCCATTCACTTCCAGCAATAATTATGTTCACTTCTGTCGACATTTCCATTCACTTCTAGCAACAATTCCGTTGACATTAATGACAATTATTCCAACATTATACAAAAAATGGAGGATGAGCAGGGTTTATTTCCAATCAACTATATATATATATATATATATATATATATATATATATATATATATATATATATATATATATATATATATATATATATATATATATATAAACTAGACTAAATTAATGTTACTCCTTCAAGCAATGTACATTATTGTATATATATAATTATAATAATATATAAATCTCTTTTTCTTTTTTTTATTTAGATATAATTATATTAAAGATTTAGAAAAGATATATGATAGTAACTTCTAAATGTTAAAATTTATAATAATTTTTAAATATAAATGTACATCATACATATTTATAGAATTCTAATTTCATATATATATATATATAACAATTTTATAGTTCTTTTATAAAAATATTTGACATAAACTTGGTACCAACCTCGTAGATACTTCTAATACAAATGTGACATAATTATGGTGCTACTATAATGCAAACATGATGCAAATGCAATAAAAATGTCTGGTTATATCTTTTGTGAATAAAAATTGTTCTACAAAAACCGAGACCACCTTTAAAAAGTTCTAGGAAGAAAAGGCAAAAAAGAAAAAACCTCTTTAGACAATGTCCATACTATGTGCAAACACAACCATAATTGAAATACAAATTAAAAATAATACTACTCAATTGATATATCTATAATTTTTTTATATAAGAATTATATCCTTGCAGTCATTACATTAAATACCTAAATTACATAAAATGTTGGCATCCATACTCATAATCAGGAAATAAACATATATCTATAGATTTTTCAAACAAATATATTCAAGATATTTCTACTAGTTATCCGCAATAATAGCCGAGATCAATATGATTTACTTTGTGTAACAAACGTCCAAACAATAAAATGAAATCTTAAACAAAGACAAAACGTTTTTAAAGATTTTTTTTAAACGATTTTAAGAAACCTGAAATACACAAAATCCGCGGCTTATAATCACCAATTATTAAAATAAATTGCTACCTGATCCCAAAGGGCATTAGCTTTGGGATCAGCTTCTAAGCGATCAATGCTAGAGCTTTCAGGGCTGTGCGCTCACTTGCCTACTTAGACGAAGCGAATCCAATAGGCCTGGCTGGGAATACCTTGATTGACAACGGTGAGCAAGTAATAGCCAGAAGGAGCCGCAGCGGGGCTTGAGGGAGCCTTCACAACCGTCGAATAAAACCCATTTCCTTTTGTGGCAGGTATTGCTGCCAGCGAAAGCATTCTCTGGTTCATTGACTGTGTGTGAGATGTAAACGGAGGTGCATACGCGTGGAAACTGACACTCGAGCTCAATGTCCCCGTCACTGTGAAGTTCACAAGAAAATCTGTTCCATAACGGATCTCATCCGCGAGATTTACATACGTAATATTTGGGCGAACAACATCATACTGCGCGTCTAGATAATAAGGAATGTAGGCTTCCACCCGCAGCTCGGTTTTCGAATAGACGTTGTCGGAGAAAGTGTAAAAATCGTTGGGGTTGCTTCCGGCCACCAGGATGCGCCCGTCGGGAAGAAGATTTGCGGTTGAATGATACATTCGAGCAATTGTTGTATCAGCCAGGACCGTGAACCGATTCCCGGCGGCTTGCGCGGGTTTGTAGAGCCACGGATTCAACACGGGCACCCTCGCATCTTGCCAGCCTGCAGATCCATTCTGAGCACCGTTGATTATGAGAACTTCACCCGTGGGAAGGATGATCATATCTCCCATCACTCTGGGCCCTGGCATGTCCTCCATCTGCCACATCGGGTTTTGCGAGGTGATTTCCATTCTTCCGCAATTGTTCAAACCCTCCACGTATGTCTTATTCTGCTCGGCCTTGGTGTACGCTCCCACGGGTGTTCCTCCGCAGATCATGATTTCCACTCTTCGAAAATTATCACAAAATTGATAACTTTTGAACACAAGGTAAAATATTATTATTAAAAATACTTAAAAAGTTAAATCTATTAAAATATTTTACAGAGTGATTCCACTATGGCACACAACTAATTCATAACTTGTGAACCAACTAATTTACTAACTAGTAAAACCAACTTACTAACAAATTATGAAGTTAATTCACTAATGTGGTGTCACATAAAGTAAATCATGTCATGTATATATTTATTTAAATATCAAAATCAAAATAATAATACTTTAGATCAATCAACCCAACAAACCCCCTTGATCTAACAATGTGTGTTAAAGATGATTTAGAGCTATGACTATGAAGTCATAAAAAATATCCTCAACACCTACAACTAGAACACTATACATTATGGATATGATCAACTGATGTTGCTTCCAAAAATCACACTACCCTACAAGTTGTGACATGAATCATGAATACGATGAATTTACTAATTTAAACTTGTTCTTGAATAGATATTGTCATAAAAAGTGTAAAAATCATTGGTGTTACTTCCAGTACCTAGCATACATCCATTGAGAAGAAGATTTATGATTGAATGATACATTCAAGTAATTGTTGTATCATCCAAGATCGTGAACTTATTTCCAATGGATTGCGTGAGTTTTTAGAGCCATAAATTCAACACAGACACCCTCGCATCTTACCATCCTGTAGATCCATTCTAAGCACCATTGATTATGAAAACTTAACCTATGGGAAGGATGATCATATCTCTCATCACTTTGGGACTCAGCATGTCCTCCATCTCTCACACTGGGTTTTACAAGGTGATTTACATTCTTCTATAATTATTCAAACCCTCCCCATGTGTCTTATTTTTCTTGACTTTGGTTTAGGCTCCCAAGGTATTCCTCCATAGATCATGATTTCCACTCTTTGAAAATTATCACAAAATTGCAAGCCTAATTGCAACCAACATTCTATTCAATATGTGGATGTTTCCAATGATATATAAAACTGCTTTTTTGAATGGTCAATCAAATAAGGAGGGCAATATTATTTTGGGTTATTCTAAACTTGGTTATATAGTTCATTTAGATTTAGAATTATGTACAGATTGTTTGCCTTGAACTCTACTAATAGAATTTCATAGCAGGCTTATCAAATTTTAACAACATAGGTTTGGTTCATTTTTATTTTTGTTATTTTATTAAAAATACCCATGCTTGACTTCTATTAATGAATCAGCTTTAACCACCTCCATTCTATGTTATTTTAGAGACTATTTTGTTTTGAATTGTAACATCCATTTGCACAAAATCTAAGTGAGGAAAATGTTAAATAAAGATTGTTACAAATGTTATTTATATTTTATTGTATATGTATTTTTGTAGGGGTTTTCCATCCATGACCAACGTTGTGATTTAAAATTTTTGAATAGAGTTTGAACCTCCAATATGAGATATGGAATTTTTATACCTTATCATTATTACACTCAAACTAAGGAAAGAGTTTCATGGTAGTTGAATAAAATGATGTATTATTTGCTATGATATTATTGTTTGTTATTTGTGAATATATATTAATTATGTTAATTTGCATATGTTAATATTAATATGGTATAATTGATTCTCTGTGATGCATTATTGTTTGCATGGTAGTCAATAGGTAAAGCGATAAAAAGTCAAAATGCTCCTTAAACCTATACCTCGGTAGTTATCACATCATGTTAGACCTTCCTTCACATAGCTTATTAAAAAAAAACATGTCCATGTCACAGATATATATTTTTATTATAAAAAAATTTCACTGAGAAATATTTATAATGATTTATTATTAATGTCATCAATAAATAGTAAACAAGGTTCAAGCAATGAATAAATTTAAACTGGTTTCTTTGTTAGGATTGGGTAGTGCATAGGTAAAAGTAAAATCTACATTGTATAAAGTTGATAAATTTTGAATACAAAGGTAAAATATTATTATTGAAAACACTTATAAAGTTTAAGCTTTTAAAATATTTCATGGAGTGGTTCCACTACGTTACCCAACTAACTCTCAATCCATGAACCAACTAGTTTACTAAATAGTAAAATGAACTTACTAACAAATTATGAAGTTAATTCATTAATGGTGTG
Organism: Torreya grandis; assembly: GCA_037957365.1. Taxonomy (NCBI): domain Eukaryota; kingdom Viridiplantae; phylum Streptophyta; class Pinopsida; order Cupressales; family Taxaceae; genus Torreya; species Torreya grandis. The sequence continues at coordinate 981,819 of JARHVA010000056.1, forward strand.
TCACATAAATTAAATCATGTCCCATATATATTTGTTTAAATGTCAAAATTAAAATACTAATACTTTAGATCAATCAAGCCAACAAACCCCCTTGATACAATAATGTGTATAAAAGATGATTCAGAGATATGACTATGAAGTCATAAAAAATATTCTCAACACCTACAAGTAGAACACTATACATCATGGTACTGATCAACCAATGTTACTTCCAAGAAGCACACTAACCTACGAGTTGTGACATAAATGATGAATATGATAAAGGTATGCTCATCCTCTCTAAATATTTTGTATTGTACTATAGTAGAACATGGTCAAGGCCTATTCAATCATATCGATTGACATAAGGTCTAACACAGAAATCCATCCAAGTGACTATTTAGTACTATGTATGTTACATCTCCCTAATGCCCAACAACCATTTCCAGACCTTTGTTCAACACTATAGTGCTAACAACTTCTATGTCAACTAGTACAATCACCAATGACTGATCAAAGGCCATACAATATCTTCCCCCCAATTAGGTGAGATGTGAGAAACCCTTGTAGAAAAAAACTAAATCAAAATGACTATATCTACTCCTAATCATGAATATCAGTGAATTGAACACCACCAAAACCAAACTAAAAGTAATAAAAAACTAGAAAAAAAATATGCTATTGTAACCAAAAATGAATTTTAAACATTATACCCAAAATTTTAGTGAATAGTTAACTAGAGAAGCAAAATTATCCTCTAGCATCAAATAGATCCTCTATAATTGTATAAATTTGATAACTTTTGAATATAAAGGTAAAATATTATTATTGAAAACATTTATAAAGTTCAAGCTATTAAAAGCTTTCATGGGGTGGTTCCACTATAGGACCGAACTAACTTACTAACAAATTATGAGGCTACTTCACTAATAGGGGTGTCAAATAAAGTAAAGTATGTCCCATATACATTTATTTAAATATCAAAACTAAAGTACTAATGTTTTGGATCAACTAACCCAATAAAACCCTTGATCCAAAAATGGTTATAGAAGATGATCTAGAGCTATGACTATAAAGTCATCAAAAATATCCTCCATACTTGTAAATAGCACAATATACATCGTGGTACTGACCAAACAATGCCACCTCCAAGAATATTGCTACCATACTAGTTGTGACATGAATGATGAATATGATCAAAGTGTGTTCATCCCCTTTGACCATTTTTTAATGTACTATAGTAGAACACAATCAAGGCTTATTCAAACATATCAATTGACCTAAGGTCTCACAAATAAATCCATCCAAGTGACTATTCAATAATGTGTATGACATATCTCCTTGATGCCCAACAAATGTAGCAAACTTTTTCTCAACACTATGGTGATAATAACTCATATGTCAAATCATATAATCATAGGTGACTGATCAAAGGCCATGCAACATCTTCACCCCAATTAGGTAATATGTAAGAAGCCCTTGTAGCAAAAAATCAAATCAAAACCACTCTATTTACTACTAGTCAATAATATCAATGAAAACAACACCACCAAAATTGAACTAAAAGTAACAAAAATATGGAAAAAAAAAGGTGTAGTTTGGAGAATGTCATTAGATGAAGTTGGGATTGTCTTCTATTCCCCCAACAATGAATGTTTTTAGTCTTCTTTAAAGAAGTACTTCAAGTGCACAAATGACATTACTGATCATGAGGCACTCATACTTGGTAATCATCTAATTGCAATCGAGAAACAAAATTGTTTATAACTATTGAAGGAGTACCAAAATATTTTGTCATGGTCTTATCCATATTTGAGACCATATAGGGAGGATTTGTTTTAGTACTTCATCCCATTACATCCTGGTAGCAATACCATTAGGTAAGTGTAGAAATTGGTTTACTTCATCTTGGCCACCAAGTTAATAGAAAAGTTCAGGAAATTATGGGATGATGAAATTCCAAAGTTTCCAGTTAATGGAAAACATCTAAAAATTTTACTAGATTGAGCCCATGACTATTGAAATAATTGTATAGTGTATAGTCTTTTTATTTTGTTACCTCTCTACTTTTAGCCTCATTTGTATAGTTCCTTTCATCATTTTTGTCATATGTTTATTTATCAAGCCACTTGATCTTTCTTTTGTCAGTCTTCCTTATTTTTTTGAGACTTCATGGGTGTTTATTGTGAAATTTTCTGAAGTTTTAACTCTATGGCCCAATAGATGGCACCTCATCTTATGTTCTGGGGTTCTTTGCATTCCTGTAGGGGGTGTACATCCCCAGGGGAGAGCCAATGTTAGTGCCCAAAATTATGCTGAGAAATTTTGGCCCTTTGATTAAAATATTAGAGCTCATCCTGGTTTAAAAACACGTAGTTCATATAAAAACAACCCCAAGCCATGATGCCCATGCCACCTGTAAGGCCACATAGATGGTAGCCTCACCATTAGACCTACCTACATGGACATGTTCAAATCACTTATCCCCATGTCAAAAATAACTTATCACATAGACAAATAAAGGCACATCCCAAAAGACATAATGTATGGTAGTAAATAAAATACATGGAGGTTCAATGGAGGTCAGCCCATTGATTGTAAAAATGAAAATTATGAAATGACCCATGAAGCTCTGTAGAGGTTAGGATGTTAGAAGGGAAATTTTTGATAGGTGAGAAGTCTGTCAGATGTGTCCAAGAAGAACACTACCCTATGAGTTGTGACATGAATGATGAATATGATGAAGGTATGTTCATCCCATCTGACCATTTTGTATTATACTATAGTAGAATATGATCAAGGCCTATTCAACCATATCGATTGACATAAGGTTTCACACAAAAATCCATCCAAGTGACTATTCACTACTATGAATTTTACATATCCTTGATGCCCAACAACCATTTCTAGACCTTTGTCCAACACTATAGTGTTAACAACTTCTATGTCAAATTGTATAATCACCAATGACTGATCAAAGGCCATATGATATCTTCCCCCTAATTAGGTGAGATGTGAGAAGCCCTTATATCAAAAAACTAAATAAAAATGACTTTATCTACTCCTAATCAGGAATATCAGTGAATTAAACACCCCCTAAACTGAACTAAAAGTAACAAAAACTACGAAAAAATATACTATTGTAACCAAAACTAAATTTCAAACATTATACCCAAAATTTTAGTGAATAGTTAACTGGAGAAGGGAAATTATCCTCTAGCCTCAAATAGATCCTCTATAATTATATAAATTTGATAACTTTTGAATACAAAGGTAAAATATTATGATTGAAAACATTTATAAAGTTCAATCTATTAAAAGCTTTCATGGGTTTGTTCCACTATAGGACCCAACTAACTCTTAACTTATAAACCAACTAACTTACCAAATTGTAAAACTAACATACTAATAAATTATGAAGTTAATTCACTAATATGGGTGTCAAATAAAGTAAATTATGTCCCATATACATTTATTTAAATATCAAAATTAAAGAACTAATGTTTTAGATCAACTAACTCAACAAACCCCTTGATCCAACAATGGGTATAGAATATGATCCAAATCTATGACGATAAAGTCATAAAAAATATCCCCCATACTTGTAACTAGCACATTATACATCGTGTTACTGACCAACTGATGCCACCTCCAAGAATACTTCTACCCTATTAGTTGTGATGTGAATGATGAATATGATCAAAATATGTTCATCCCCTTTGACCATTTTTTACTATACTATAGTATAGCATGATCAAGGCCTATTCAAACATATCAATTGACATAAGGTCTCACAAATAAATCCATCCAATTGACTATTCAATAACATGTATGACATTTCTCCCTAATGTCCAACAAATGTTGGCAAACCTTTATTCAACACTATGGTGCTAATAACTCATATGTCAACTCATAAAATCATAGGTGACTGATCAAAGGCCATGCAGTATCTTCACCCTAATTAGGTGAGATTTAATAATCCCTTGTAATGAAAAACCAAATCAAAACTACTCTATTTACTGCTAGTCATGAATATCAATGAAAATAACACCACTAAAATTGAACTAAAAGTAACAAAAATATGTAAAAAAAAACATATTGTTACTACTAAAAAATAAATTTCAAACATTATACTAAAGCATTGACTAAATAGTTAATTGGAGAAGGTGTTATTTCCCAAAATTGCATTGAGAAAATTTGGGCCTTTGATTAAAATATTAGAGCTCATGCTGGTTTGAAAAAATGCAATTCATATAGAAACAACCCCATGCCATGATGCCCATGCCACCTAGAAGGCCATGTAGATGGAAGCCTTACCATCAGACCTACCTACATGGACATGTTCAAAGCACTCAACCCCACATCAAAAATAACTTATCACAAGGACAAGCAAAATCATATCTCAAAAGACATAATGTGTGGCAACAAATAAAATGCATGGAGGATCGATAGAGGTCAGCCCATTGACTACAAAAATGAAAATTGAAAAATGAGCCATGAAGCTCCATGGAGGTTGGGATGTCAAAAGGTAAATTTTGTTTGATAGGTGAGAATTCCATTGAATGTGTATAACTAAGAACTAACACTCAATAGACACCATTGTGAGGGAAAGAAAAGGCACCAATGACACTTGTGTTATCGAGGACTCTTGTAGAGAGCTATTAGTATTTCATGTTATCAAGTTCTCTATTATTATTTACTAAATTTAGACTATCTTGGAAATCAATGTCATATCACTCTGTTGGGGATGTACCAGGAATTAAGAGATTTGATAATTTGACATCTACTCAAATTGTTGCAAAGAGATGTGAATTTGTCATGTTTTGAGGTGGTTTCCATTGTTTGAACATGAATCTAAAAAGCTCATTATCTTTGATTTCATACATCATCACTAACTTTAGAAAGATATGGTTTTGGTATGTATCACTTCAAGTTTGTAAATGGTTATATTTTAGAAGTTTAATTCTAGCAGCATCTCCAAAACATCATCTAGTTTCAAAGGAAGATCAGTGCCCACTTAGAATATATTCATCTTTGAGAATTATTTTGCTTGTAAAGACAGAAGGACTAAGGTCATATTCCAAAGGTGACACATCTAGGAAACTTGTCTCACCCTTAAGTGTTCATCAGAAAAGGAGATAAATTTGGAGGCCTATTAAAGAGTAAAGTGCAGCTGTAAAAGATTGTTTTGGCTATCAAAATTATAGTAATCCTAAAATTTGGTTGAATTTCCTATTTTTAATAACTGTCATATCTCACCTAGTTATTTTAAAATTTATAATCTTATTTATTATCTAGCTCCTTCTCAACTAGCTGAATCCCATCCTAAGTTTGATCCACAAAGTCTACCTCGTTCACTCCCTCATAGTCCTTTGCCATTTGTTCTTGAACCTCCCACATAACCAATCATGAGGCATAGGGACCAAGATGAGAATGAGAATCATGAATTTATAATTCCCATATTTAGTCCTATCAATTTTGATGAAACGAAAGGTTATCCCAATGAGGTCCCAAATGAAGTAATGAACCACCTTCAAAAATTTCAAGGGAACAATGCAATGAGTGATGGTCAAAACTTGAAGGATTTTCATACTATCATTGAAGATTATGAGGTTTAACATGAGGATGTGTGCATTATTTTATTTATGCACACACTAGAAGAACACACTATCAGTTGTTCATTTCCCTTCCCCATGGATGTATTGATTCATGGAAAAAGATGAATATTTTTTGTAGAATTCATTATGGTGACAAAATTGATCCAAAGTTTCTCTTGGATAATTTTGAAAACATCAAGAATAAAGCCAATGAGTGTGTGCAAGACTTCAATATATGGTTTTATAAGACCTTAATGTGGATACTAGAGATTATTAGGCCTAGTGATGTAGCATGCTTGATAAAATATTATGATGCTTTTGACAATATGGTTGCATAATACTTACAGGACAAGGCTTCCATTGACCTATGATTGGAATTCAATATGGCCATATAAATTGAGAAAAAACATAGTCCACCAAGAATGCCAACCTCAAGGAAATAGTTAAAAATTTGGCCTCTACTATCAAAGAGATGTCCTACATGCTAGCGAGAGATGAGAAGGGGATCCATCATGGTTGTAAAATTTAAGATAGGGATTAAAATTTTAATCAAGCACCAAAAATGCCTACACATGATGATATAAATTTAAAAAATGGAAGTTGGAAAATAAGTGCTTGATCCATTGCGTGCCAATGTGATTGTAGTAAATTTTGATTTAGACATTGATTTGTATGATAAGTGCTTCCTTCCACATCCTCCATGTGATACAACTGAACTAAATGATGAATATATAGATGATCCTGAGTCTACATCTGATGATGGTAAACTTTTAATGTTGAATTATCAAGACTCCCCATGTAAGTTTTCTGCCTCCATGGAAATGATGAGGGCTACTAAGACTAATCAATTTTAGAGTGCAGTCAAGAAGGTCATAAAATATGAATTTAATTGTGATGCTAATATGACACAAGTAAATGAATTACCTAATCATGATTTAATTAAAGATCTAAACTATTTTATAAAAAAAATGTTACACATGAATGTGGAAACTAGATAACCTCATTGGGAATATGGATGTTGTTGAGCAACCAACTATTCTTGATGGTGCATTTGACAACAATGGTGTTGTTTGGAGAATGTCATTAGATGAAGCTAGGATTGTCTTATATGCCCCCAACAATGAATTTTTTTAGTCTTCTTTCAAGTAGTACTTTGAGTGCATAAATGACATTGTTGATCTTGAGGCACTCTTACTTGGTACTCATCTAATTGTAGTTGAGAAACAGTTTTATTTACAACTACTGAAGGAGTTTCAAAATATTTTGGTGTTGTATTATCTATATTTGAGACCATATAGGAAGGATTTGTTTTAGTAATTCATCCCATTACAACCTATGAGCAATACCTTCAAACATGTGCATAGATTGGTTTACTTCATCTTGGCCACCAAGCTACTGCAAAAGTTTAGGAAATTATGGGATAATGAAATTTTGGAGTTTTCAGATAATGGAAAACATCTAAAACATTTTCTAAACTAAGCCCATGACTATGTAAATAATTGTATAGTGTATAGTCTTGTTTATTTGTTGCTTTATTAACCCTCTACTTTGGGCCCCACTTGTACAGTTATTTTCATCAGTTATTTTCATGTGTTCATTTCTAGATCCTTTTGATCTATTTTTTTATCAATCTACCTTATTTTTTTGAGCCTTCATGGTTGTTGTTTTTGAAATTTGCTAAAGTTTTGACTCTATGGCCCAATGGATTGGTACTTGGTCTTGTGTTCTTGGGTTCTTTGCATACCTACATGGGATGCATATCCCTAGGAGAGAGCCAATCTTAGTGCCCAAAATTACATTGAACAATTTTGGGCATTTGATTAAAATATTAGAGCTCATGTTGGTTTTAAAACATACAATTCATATAGAAACAACACCATGCCATGATGCCCATGCCACCTATAAGGCCACATATATGGTAGCCTCACCATCAAACCTACCTACATGGACATATTCAAAGCACTTAGCCCCATGTCAAAAATAAATTTTCATGTGGACAAACAAAATCACATCCCAAGAGACATAATGTATGGAAGTAAATAAAATGCATGGAGGCTTGGTGGAGGTCAACCCATTGATTGTTAAAATGAAAATAATAAAATAAGCCATGAAGCTCTATGTAGGTTGGGACACTAGAAGCAAAATTATGTTTGATAGGTGAGAAGTCCATCAAAGGTGTATAACTGGGAACCAATAGAAGGGAAATTATCTTCTAAGCTTCAATAGATCCTCTAACCTCCATTGTGATGCTCATAAATTATCAATCAAATAGATCATGACAAACACGTAATAGATGGGATAGTTGGTGTCAAAATATTTGGTGATAATTCTAATAGAACAAGTACGAGATTGTATGAAATGAGAAACTTTGTCACTATTAAGGTGTTGGTTTTTATCAAAAATTCACCCTTACACATAATTTTCAATACATTTTTCATAAGAAAACATAAATAAGATTAAAATAATAAAATTCACCACTCAAACATGTTCATAATGTACAAAACCCTAGAGATTGTCTAGTCACATGACCACTGTCATAAAAATAATGATTAGTTAATAAATTTACCATAATATAAGGTACTTAATTGAGCAATGCGATAAAAAATGATGCTTTGCAGGTTTTAAACTCTTGACCTATCTCCAACAAGTGGATTAAAAAATAGTTTTGACCAACTACACTACAAGCCCAATTGACATATTAATAAACTATGTTTTTCCAAGTTTTTGAAATAAAAAATCACTCATCCATGAATAACCTAGCATAAAATAAATACCCTTTTTTTCATTTTGCCAAAAATAAATTACTGATTTTTGGATCCCACCAAACCAAGTTTGTATGTATTTAATAAAATCAAGCTTTGAAGATTTTGAAACCCCTGTGTCAATCTATTTTATTGTTGTTGCTACATCTCATTACTAAAAATGCCAATCAAATGTTTTACAATAGAATAAATAAATGGTGGATGTCAAACAAATCCATTCAAACAACACTTTTCTTACTAGTATCAAATAAAAAAATCAAAATCAAAATTTCAAAACATGTGATAACATTATTTAATATAGATCTCATATAATTGCATGGAGAAGATGTACAAGTGTTTTTATTACTCTAACATGGGTTTTTAACTCATACAAATAGGGAAATAAAATTTAAAAATTGATTTTCAAAGCATATATCTACATCAAAATGGCATTACTATGGTGATAAGCTTTTAAAGATCATATAAGTTGATGTCAAAGTGGGACACAATTGAGAATTAGATTAGATATGATTGAATGCACAAAGTTGAATATGTATGAAGTAATGAAATCTAAAGAATAACTCAAAATGAAAGAAGATTGTCTTCATAAACAAAAAGTTGTATCACCATCATTACTTATCCAAAACTTACATAATAAGGTACATTATATAGTGAAGAATTAGGTCACCCAAAAATATAATTATCTCAACACATAATTAAAAAATGTTGTAAAGTACATTTCCCCTAAAGACCTATTATTAACCTAAGCAATCTAATTACACCATATAGATAAAACCACATAGTGGGAAAAATCCTAAACTAATATTCCCCTTAATCATAGCTTAGGTGGGTAGAATAATTGGGTCCCAGTACAAAGGCCTAATGAGATACCCAAGTATATAGAAATGATCGCCTAGAGAAGGAAGAAGTCAGAGTTGCCTGAACCGTAAGAGGAGCCAACAAATTAATAAACTTGCTCTTAGTGAAGGTTTTGGTTAATATATTAGTAATTTACTTCATTATATGGATGTAGTGAAGAACAATGACTTACTCATAGACGAGTCCCCAAATGAAATGCATGTGAATCTCAATATGCTTGGTTCGTTGATGGAGGACCAGATTCCTACATATATGGATTATGATTTGGTTGTCATAGAAAATAAGTGTTGGTCATCAAAATTGGATGATAAAATCAATGAGAATCTCCTAGACCCAAATAGCCTTAGTGGTAACATTAACAAATCCTCTATAATCTTCCTCAACATAAGTTAAAGTAATAATATTTTTCTTCTTCCTTAACCAAATTCTCAGACCTGAACCAAAGGAGAAACTCTATCTTGAAATAGAATTATAATTCTATATATCACCAACTTAATATAAATCTATTTAACTAAATAAGTTAATTTCAATACCTACTCTATTTTAAATCTTGAAACTATGATTACCTTTAGTTTAGTAGAGAATAAATTTAATTAATTTCCATTAAAGCTCATGTGATTCATGCATAAATCTAGAGACCATGCCCAATGCATATGAAATGTCAAATCTAGTGTGTGTAACATAGATGAGATTTCCAACAACTTGTCAATAATTTCCATCATGTAGATCCATTCTAAGCACCATTGATTATGAGAACTTCACCTATGGGAAGGATGATCATATATCTCATCACTCTAGGACTGGGCATGTCATCCATCTCTCACATTGGGTTTTGTGAGGTGATTTCCTTTCTTCTATAATTATTCAAACCCTCCCTATATGGTTTATTCTGATTGGACTTTGTGTGGGCTCCCACAGGTGTTCCTTCACAAATCATGATTTCCACTCTTTAAAAATTATCATAAAATTGCAATCCTAATTAGGACCAACAATTTATTCGATCCATGCATGTTTCTACTAATATATACCACTAATTTTTTGAATGGTCAATCAAAGTATACATTTTCTCTTAATTTTATTTACATAAAAATCCTAGAAGATCGTGGCTCAGGGAGTCAGTAAGGAGGTGGACGATTGTAAAAAAAATAAAAAGGAGGGCAATATTGTTTTGGATTATTCTAAACTTGGTTGTATAGTTCATTGAAATTTAGAATTATGTATGACTTGTTTTCCTTGAACTCTGCAAACATAATTTCATATTAGGCTTATCGAATTTTAACACCATAGGTTTTTTCATTTTTATTATTGTTTCTTTATTGAAAATTCCCATGCTTGTCTGGTTCTATTAATGAATCATCTTTAATCACCTCCATTCTATGTTATTCTAGTGACTATTTTATTTTGATTTGTAGCATACATTTGCACAAAATCTAAGCAAGGAAAATGTGAAATAAATTTTGTTACAAATGCTATTTATATTTTAGTGCATATGTATTTTTTTAAGGGTTTTACATCCATGAAAAACATTGTAATGTAAACTTTTTGAATAGAGTTGGAACCTCCAATATGAGATATGTAATTTTCTACCTTACCATTATTACATTCAAACTAATGAAAGAGTTACATGTTAGTGCAAAAAAAGGGTGTATTATTGTCTATGATAATTTTGTTTATTGTTTGTGTATATCTATTGTTTATGTTAATATTAATATGGTATTGTTGATTCTCTATGATGCATTATTGTTTGTGTAGTCAATAGGTAAAGTGACAAAAGGTTAACAATCTCCTTAACCCTAGACCTTAATAGTTGTCACATCTTGTCAGACCTTCCTTCACATAGCTTATAAAAAAGAAAACATGTCCATGTCATACATATAATTTTTTATATAAAAATATTTCACTAAGAAATATTCATATTGATTTATTATTAATGTCATCAAAAAATAGTAATCAAGGTTTAAGCAATGAACAACTTTAAACTTGTTTCTTTATTAGGATTGGGTACCGCATAGGTAAAAGTAAAATCTACATTTTATAAAGTTGATGAATTTTGAACACAAAGGTTAAATATTATTATTGAAAACAATTATAAAGTTTAAGCTATTAAAATATATCACAGAGTGGTTCTACTATGGTACCCAACAAATTTTCAACCCATGAACCAACTAATTTACTAATTAGTAAAACCAACTTACTAACAAATTATGGAGTTAATTCACTAATGGGGTGTGACATAAAGTAAAGCATGTCCCATATATATTTATTTAAATATCAAAATTAAAATACTAATACTTTAGATCAATCAACCCAACAAACCCCCTTGATCCAATAATGTGTATAAAAGATGATTCAGAGCTATGACTATGAAGTCACAAAAAATATCCTCAGCACCTACAACTATAACACTATACATCATGGTATTGATCAACCGATGTTTATTTCAAGAAGCACACTACCCTACAAGTTGTGACATGAATGATGAATATGATTAAGATATGTTGATTCCATATGACCATTTTTTATTTTAATATAGTATAACATGATCAAGGCTTATTCAACCATATCAATCGACATAAGGTCTCACATAAAAATCCATCCAAGTGACTACTTATTACTATGTATGTTACATCTCCCTGATGCCCAACAACCATTCCTAGACCTTTGTTTAACACTATAGTGATAACAACTTCTATCTCAACTCATACAATCATCAATGACTAATCAAATGCCATATAATATCTTTCCCCCAATTAGGTCAAATGTGAGAAGCCCTTGTAGAAAAAAACCAAATCAAAACAACTCTATCCACTCCTAATCAAGAATATCAATGAATTAAACACCACCAAAATAGAACTAAAAGTAACAAAAAAGTGTAAAAAAATATACTATTGTAACCAAAATTGAATTTCAAACAATATACCCAAACTTTTAGTGAATAATTAATTGTAGAAGGGAAAATATCCTCTAGCCTTAAATAGATCCTCTATAATTGTATGAATTTGATAAATTTTGAACACAAAGGTAAAATATTACTATTGAAAACATTTATAAAGCTCAATCTATTAAAATATTTCATGGGGTGGTTCCACTATAGGACCCAACTAAATATTAACCTGTAAACCAACTAACTTACTAGCTAGTAAAACTGACTTACTAACAAATTTTGAGGTTAATTCACTAATAGCGGTGTCAAATAAAGTAAAGCATATCCCATATACATTTATTTAAATATCAAAACTAAATTAAAAATGTTTTGGATCAATTGACCTAATAAACGCCCTTGATACAATAATGGGTATATAAGATGATCCAAAGCTATGACTATAAAGTCATGAAAAATATCCTCCATACTTGTAACTAGCACACTATACATCGTGGTACTGACCAACCGATGCCACCTACAATAATACTGCTACCCTACTAGTTATGACATGAATGATGAATATGATCGAGGTATGTTCATCCCTTTTGACCATTTTTTATTGTATTGTAATAGAGTACAATCAAAGCCTATTCAAACATATCAATTGACCTAATATCTCACAAATAAATCCATCCAAGTGACTATTCAATAACATGTATGATACATCTCCCTAATGCCCAACAAAAATTGACAAACCTTTACTCAACACTATGGTGCTAATAAATCCTGTGTCAACTCATACAATCACTAGTGAATAATCAAAGGCCATGTAATATCATCACCCCAATTAGGTGAGATGCAAAAAGCCCTTGTAGTGAAAAACCAAATCAAAGCTACTTTGTTTACTCATAGTTAGGAATATCAATGAAATCAACACCACCAAAATTAAACTAAAAAAAACAAATATTAAGTACAAGATATATATTTTACATAATCAAATTCATTTTGCTTTAACCACTGAATCATACATTCAATATATACAATAAGATTAAAATCAATAACATGCACCATGTGTGTGTGTGTGTGTGTGTGTGTGTGTGTGTGTGTGTGTGTGTGTGTGTGTGTGTGTGTGTGTGTGTGTGTGTGTGTGTGAGAGAGAGAGAGAGAGAGAGAGAGAATAGATTTTATGTGGAAACACAAAGTAGGAAAAACCATGGAGAATAATCTCAAGTATATAAATGAGTAACAACTCAAACTACAATATTCATAAGCACCAACTTACAGGAGCACCAACCCATTTGCTGAGCACCAACACAACAATTATTTATGAGCACCAACCCATAAAAACACCAACCCCTTTTGTGTATAAAACACTATCTCTCAATGTTGCTTTCTCAACAAATGATATCACACTAATATATTTCTTCTCTTTTCTCTACTTTCCTCTGATCTTCTTAGCTAGATAAAATCACTCACTTCCATAATAAAAAATGCCTTCCCAAGCCTCCTTTTATATTTTTCCAAGTGACCTTTAGAATTAACCCTTGCATGACCCTTTAAATTCTTTCTTTGTCTTTACCTAGTGACTCTTCGAATTCCTCAAGGTGACCCTTCATGGAAAAATGCATCCTTTTCCTATTTTGTCTTTAGTGATGACTCTTTAGATTCCTCAAGGTGACCCTTCATGGAGAAATGCATCCTTTTTATCTTTTGTCTTTAGTGATGACTCTTCGAATTCCTCATGGGCCCTCTTTGTCTTTATGCAACCAAAAATATATTAATTAATATTAACACACTTTTAGCCAAGATATAAACATTAAAAACACCTTTAGACATTAAATGTTAATTTGACATCAATGACAATATTTCCAACAATCTCCCCCTTTGTATTTGATGGAAACTTGAAACTATCACCAATTCTAAAAACATGTACTACACATGCCAACATGAAACTGAGACCTATAAACTGAACCAACTAAAAATATATACCAACTCCCCCTTACTATAGCATCCTATTTCCTGAATCTATTCTTATACCTATTCCATGTACATATTTATACACCTATTCCTTATACCTATTTCTTGTAGATTACACTTATCTCCCCCTCAACTGATATATAAATTAATCTATCAACTCACCTTCTTGTCATGAAACATATCCAAGACCCAAAAACATCCATCATGCTTCAATTTTTCTTAAAAGTGTCTCCTTGAAGCCAAGAAGAGACACCCCACACAAAGGGTCCTCAAAACAAATCTCAGGAGATTCCCACATCTCCTATGTTACTTCCTTGATCTTATTTTATCTTTCTCTTAGAATCTGTTTAAGCATGTCTAACTTATTTGACTTACTAACCTCAACATTCATGATGTTTTTCATCTTCTCAACTCTTGCAATTATCTTATCTTGACAAGTTATTGCTTAAATATAACAAGAAAATCTTCATAGTCCTTATCTGATTTTTTATCCACTATAACAAGTAATTTATTCTCACTCTTAAACTCAACCTGGTCAACTTTTACTATCTTAGGTATCCAAACCTGAATTTTTCTCTTTTCATACCTTCTAGGGGCTTTGTATCCTTTGACGTACCTTGAAGATCTCTTTACTCTATTTGGACATAATTTATCAATATGTTCAACCTTATGACAATAAAAGAAAACAACATTTCTCATACCTTTTGCTTGAATGTGACTGAGATCTCCCTTTGACTGATTGCTTCTCCTCATACAATCTCTTGGCCTATGACCAACATGATGACAAACAAAATAATGGGCATGAAAAGAATTTGAAAACTTGAAAGCATTGGGATGCCTGATTGGCTTCTTCAATTTGCCTTTAATTATTGCATCCTTCTTACCTTGGATATTTCATGATCTTTCTGAACCTTGATTATGAGTTTCTCATGATTATCCTTTAAAGAACCTAACTCAACCTTCAATTGATTACACTTTTATTCTCTTGATTTCAAACTTGAAATTACAACCTCTAGTTGATTCTCAAGATCTTGAATAAATATCTTATTGTCGTTTGCTTCTATAGCCAACATAGAATCCAAGATACACACCTATTCCTTAAGAGCCTCAACCATAGATTTCAACTCTTGATTCTCCTTCTTTAGCTGCTTGGCCATCTTGTGCTTTCCTTGATCTACCTTCAAGTTGTTAAACCCTTTTTGAAGGATCCTGCTCTGATACCAATTGTTAAGCATGGGATATATATTTTACATAATAAAATTCCTTTTATTGTAACCATTTAATCATACATTAATATATACAATAAAACTAAAAGCAATAACATGAACCACATAAGAGAGAGAGAGAGAGAGAGAGAAAAGAGAGAGAGAGAGAGAGAGAGAGAGAGAGAGAGAGAGAGAGAGAGAGACCATATTTTACGTGGAAACCCAAAGTGGGAAAACCACAGAGAACAATCTCAAGTATATAAATGAGCACCAACTCAAACTACAATATTCATAAGCACCAAATTATAGGAGCACCAACCCCTTTATTGAGCACCAACACAATAACTATTCATGAGCACCAAGCCACAGGGGCACCAACCCCTTTTGTGTATAAAATACCAACTATCTCTCAATGTTGTTTTCTCAACAAATAATAACACACTACTATATCTCTTCTCTTTTCTTTGATTTCCACTACTCTTCTTAGCTAGATAAAATCATTCAATTCCATAATACAAAATGGCTTCCCAAGCCTCCTTTTATAGCTTTTCAAATGACCTTTGGAATTCACCCTTGCATGACCCTTTGAATTCTTTCTTTGTCTTTACCTAGTGACTTTCTGAATTACTCAAGGTGACCCTTCATGGAGAAATGCATCATTTTCCTCTTTTTTCTTTAGTGACGAATCTACAGATTCCTTAAGGTGAACCTTCGTGGAGAAATGCATCCTTTTTCTCTTTTGTCTTTAGTGATGACTCTTCGACTTCCTCATGGGCCCTCTTTTGTCTTTATGCAACCAAAAATATATTCGTTAAAATTTATTTAATATTAACACACTTTTAGCCATGATATAAACATTAAAAATACCTTTAGACATTACATTCTAATTTGACATCAAGGACAATGTTTCCAAAAATAAAAATATGGAAAAAAAGATACTATTACTACTAAAAAATGAATTTCAAACATTATACTCAAAATTTGAGTGAATAGCTAACTAGATAAGGGAAATTATCCTCTAGCCTCCAATAGATCCTCTAACCTCCATTGTGATGCTTATCCTTTGTCAATTAGATATATCATGATGGACATGTAATAGATGGCATGGTTGGTGTCAAAACATTTGGTGATAATTCCAATATCACAAGTATGATATTCTATGAAATGAGAAACTTTATCACTATTAAGGTGTTTGTTTCTACCTAAAATTCACCCTTATACATAGTTTTCAATTCATTTTTCATAATAAAAATATAAAGAACTATAAAATAATTAAATTCACCATTCGAACATGCTCATAATGTCCAAAATCCTAGATATTGTCTAGTTACATGACCACCTTCATAAAAATAATGATTAGTCAATAAATTCATTGTAATATAAGGAACTTAAAGATAAATGTGATAAAAAAGAATGTTTGGCAGGTTTTCAAATCTTGACCTATCTTCAACAAGTGACTTAGAAAATAGTTTTGACCAACTACACTACAATCCCAATTGACATATTAATAAACTATGTTTTTCCAAGCTTTTAAAAAAATATATCACTCATCCTTGAATAATTTTTTGATACCACCAAACCAAGTTTGCATGTATTTAATAAAATCAAGTTTTGAATATTTTAAAACCCCTGTGTCAATCTATTTTACTATTGTTGCTACACCTCACTACTCAACATGACAATTAAATGTTGTACAACATAAAGAATAAATGAAGGGTGTCATACTAATCCATTCAAACAACATTTTTATTACTAGTATCAATTAAAAACAAATACAAATCAAAATTTAAAAACATGGGACACCATTATTTCATCTAGATGTCATACCACTCCATGGAGAAGATGTACAAGTGTTTTTATTACTCCAACAAGGGTTTTTGACTCATACAAATAGGGAAATAAAATTTATAAATTGAGTTTCAAAGCATATATCCACATCAAAATGTCATTACTATGGTGATAATCTTTTAAAGATCATATAAGTTGATATCAAAGTGGGCCGCAATCAAGAATTAGATTAGATATGATTTAATGTATGAAGTTGAATATGCATGAAGTAGTGAAATCTGAAGAATAACTCAAAATGGAAGAAACTTATCTTCATAACCAAAAATTTATATTAACATCATTCTTTATCCAAAAATTACATAGGAAGGTACATTATATAATGAGAAATTAGGTCACCCAAAAATGTAATTAATTCAACTCATAATTAGAAAATGACTTAAAGTACATTTCCCCTAATGACGTATTATTAACCTAAGAAAGATAATTACATCATATAGATAAAACCACATAGTGGTAAAAATCTTACACTAACATTCCCCTTAATCATAGCTTATGTTGGTAGAATAAGTAGGTCCTAGTACAAATCCCTAATGAGGTTCCCAAGTATATAGATATGATCACCTAGAGGGGGGAAATTCAGAGCTACTTGAACCCCAAGAAGATCCAAAAAATTAATACACTTGCTCTTAGTGAAGGTTTTGGTTAATATATTAGTAATTTTCTTCATAGTATGGATGTAGCAAAGATCAATGAATTACTCATGAATGAGTTCCCAAATTAAATGCATGTGAATCTCAATATGCTTGGTTCATTGATGGAGGACCAAATTCCACATATATGGATTATGATTTGGTTGCCATAGAAAATAATTTTTGGCCATGAAAATTGGATGATATAATCAGTGAGAATCCCCTAGACCCAAATAGATCTAGTGGTAACATTAACAAATCCTCTATATTTTTCCTCAGTGGAAGATAAAATGATAATATTTTGCTTCTTCCTTGACCAACTAATTAGACTTAAACCAAAGGATAAAATTTATATTTAAATAGCATTATAATTTTGAATATCTCCAACCCAATATAAATCTATATAATTAAATAAGTCAATGTGAATACCTACTCCATAGTGAATCTTGAAAATATGATTACCCTGAGTTTAGTGGAGATCCATTTAGTTTATTTTCATTATAGCTCATATGATTTCTACATAAATCTAGAAACCATGTGTAGTGCATACAAAATGTTAGGTCTAGTATGTGTAACATAAATGATATTTCTAACAAGTTATCGATATGAGGTAACATCAACCAATGGAGATAGACAATCATCCTCAAGCTTCACACTAGACAAAAAAGAGTTAGATCTGGTTCATAATTAGCCATGTTAAACTATGTAAGAAATTCAAGAGCATACTTAATTTGTGTAATAATGATCCTAAAGTCATACTTAGAAATTTAAATCTTGAAGACAAAATGCAACAAGCCCAAATCAGTCATTAAGAATGTCTCAGGAAAAATAGTTTTCACTACTATGATGGTGGATGAATAACTCTCGATAATCAATAGGTCATCTACATAGAGAACTATAATCAATAATGAATCATCCTATCACAACATGTATACATTTAGATCATAATGACATCTATTAATCCTAGTCAAAATAAAAAAGGAGTTCATCTTAGCATATCAAGCTCAAGGACCTTGTCTGAGACCATAGATAGATTTATGAAGTTTGAAAACTAAGGGTGAATCTTTCACAAATCATTGTGGTTGCTCCATGTATATTTCCTCTTTGAAGTTACCATGAAGAAAATCACTCTTCACATCCATGTAATGAACATCCTAGTGATGTGTTATATCAATGGTGAAATTGAATCGAATTGAGTTCATTTTTGTAATTGGGGTGAACATATTAGTATAGTCAATACTACACCTACATGAGAAAAACCCTTTGCTACCAAACATACTTTGATCTTTTTTATGGACCCATCTACTAATTTTTTTTTTATGGATGCACCTACATCAAATAAGTTTTATTCCCTTGGGAAGATGGACTAAATCCCAAGTCTTTTTCCTTAGTGAGGAACCATGTTCCTCTTCCATATCAGTATCCCACTCAGGAGTGCTTGGTGCCTCGTGAAATGATTGTAGATTGGAAACAACTATAACGAAAACATGTGAGGTGATTGAACCTTTTTGGAAATATTGGTGTATTATTCCTAATTTAGTTAAAGGGTCTGAGTAGTAAAATTAGTAAATAATTACATAATAATTAAGATATTGATTTGTGTACTTAGACCCTTCAACTAAATTAGCAATAATACAAAAATATTCCCAAAATGGTTAAATCATTTGGTGAACCTGACTTCATTTGCACATAAAAACCCTAGAAACCCTAGATTAAATTTCCTACTGAGTTTTTCTATATTTTTCTAATTTTTTACATAAATAATAAAATCAGAAATTAGCATTAAATTTTAAATTTTCATAGCAATTTTAAAATAATTTTATTTCAATCCCTAGTTCCCCATACTAAGTCCCAATATTTTCCCAGTAATTTCCAATAAATATCTATTCTTTTAATAGCATATTAAAATAAAAAAATCACTTCAAATTTCAAAATTTAATAGTAATTTTCAAAAATATTTATTTTTTGAAACCCTAGTTGCATATATTAGGTTTCTCTAAATCACAAATTCTTCAATAATTTTTTTCCTTTTTACTTGCATACTTAACTCATAAATTCACTTTAAATTTCAAATTTTCGTAGTAATTTTTCAAATAATCATCTTTCAAACCCTAGTTGCATATACTAGCTCCCATTGCTTCTTGAGGTATCACCTCACATCTAAACTCAAATTACACATCAAAACAAAAATGGATCACACTTATTTCCAAATATTTTTTACATTTATTGCAAATAATAAGGAGACCATACTTGGTCCTATCATGTACATGAATGATGAAGTCTACCATATGCTAATATAAAGCTTTATTCTTTGCTTTTCATGTCTATTTTTCATAAATTGGGATGATATTAAGAAAGTCATTATTAAGCATAGTAAGATACCTCTCCTTCAAAAAAAAAATTACTTGTCTTTAATGCAAGGTTTCATCTCTTGCTTTCTATCTCTCATATGGAAATTTTTTCAAGTTTATCATTATAAACACATTATAAATGTCATATCACATGTCAAAGTTTCTCATGCATTCATGCACAAATGCATGCTTTCTATCCCAAACTTGCTATCTCTCATGTGGAATTTTTTTAATAATCATATTGTTATACCACTTACATGCATTTCATCTCACATACATGGTTTCTACATAGAGGATCCATTACATAAGCTAACAACCACCTGTCAAGTTTCACTATCATATGTTAAGCATAGGAAAGAATTTCATTCTCCTCCTCTCCTCCAAGAGGGTGATAGTTACTTTCCCTCTAACCAGGTCCATGTTATCACCCCTCCAAAAGGTGAAGTAGCCTAATCTATTATTCCTAATTCATACATTCATCTTATAACTTCTTCAAACCATCTTCAACATATGTGCTTACATGTTCAATCAGAAGCAACTAGGGTTTGTACTTGTAAGACTCTAAGGGATCAAATCACTAGTATGAGAAAGTTAGTTTTAGATTTATAAATGCAAAATTAGCTATTACATAAAAAGATCACAACATTGGAAAATCATATTATAATACAAAAGCCTCAAAGGCACCCTAGTGTCAATCATATATATGCACCTTCACCTAGTCAATTAGTTACAAGCAATGTTACATATCAAAATAATAAATAATAACAAAGTAACTCTACAACTAGTGATTCAAAATGCATTCAAAGATCAAATAAGAGTTCAAGTGATGTACTAAGGGAAATGATTAAATCTAATTTGATCAAACTACCTCCTCTATATCTAGTGAGAAGATCCAAATATTATTTTACATATCATAGAATGCATGAGCATCACATAGATTCATGTTTGGCATTAAATAAACATGTATAACAAATAATTGCTAATGAGGACCCCATACATGGTAAATCAATCAAGTAACACATAGTGACATAGGAACACATTCACAAAGGGTCAAATTCAAAAAAAGTACAAAAGTGGTTACCAAATCATAACTTAGAACAACAAAAGGATCAAAAATAAAAATTAGAGCAATAAATAGTACCATAAGCATAAGTAAAGCATGAAAAAGATGCAAATATACCTCTCTAAAATGAGGCTCAACTTTCAAATTAGTATAGGTTTGGTAAAAAAATATCTACAATAGTTTGATTATCAAGGTCAAGATTTGGACAAGCAGGCTCAAGACATCACTACTCATATTCTAATAATTGATACTGTTTATCACCAAGGTTTGAGATTTCTTTAAAATCCTAAGGAAAATCATTCCCAGACACAATTTATCAAAGGAAAAGATCTAGATACAACAAAATTTAACACTAGCAATCCATTAGTTCAAAATCAAGATGATAATGATGAGTGGAATAATACAAGTTATTATGATTTCCAAGATACCAACAATAAATACAAATATTCAGAGTCATATTCACAGCCATTATTGGATTATTCATAATCATGCATGATTTCTTTGTTTGATAAGGACACCATGAGAGAGAGTCTCCCATGAGACTCATTAGTTAGTATCATTTCTTCCCATCTTACTTGTACATAATTTCTTAAATTGCTTGTATATAGCTTCTTTTCAATTACTTGTACATAGTCTCCTTATGATTGATTATACATATCTTATTCCAAAAATATAAAAATAGTATAACATTTTAAAAATCCAAAAACATTCAAATATTTCAAAATAAAAAAAACATGAAAATAATTCAAAAAACACCAAAAATATTTTGATTAGATGCATCATCCATGATTTACATTTCTACTATCATGCTAGACTTACACTTGTTATTTTATTCTATTGTTTGTCATGTTATCTACATTACCATGCTTTAATTAATCTTCTTTGAGTATGTGCAGTGACATCCAAATACTTGATTGCTTCACTCCACCCATTGAGGGGTCATCCTACTTCTACATCGAGACGCACATTGATATACATACCCATTGGGGGAATATTCTACATGACTAAAACATCCATGTTATGTCATTCCTATACCACACACTCTAGTTATCATGTTGATGTACATTACTTACTAATTTACATAGATTACTCTATCGACATTCACTAGTATATAACACTTATGTATTTCTTGGCATTTACCTAGTCTTGTACTCCATGTCTTACATACTTTCATTTCTTGATTTGATTAGTTAGATGTGAATGTATTTCCAATTTTCACATGCTTTCCTTTCTTTCTTTATGTATCTAGATTGATTGCATTCTTCAGTTCCTATTTTATCTCCTGTATGTGATTTAGGACATTTTCTAATGTCCTTATATTTTATTCATGTGTGTGCCTTAGGACATTTGCTAATGTCCTTTATATATACTCTTCTATGTGATTGTGGATTTCATGCTAACCTTTCTTGTTTCAATTTTTTGTGTATGTGGCATATTGAACATGCCTTGTATGATTGCCTTCT
Source organism: Torreya grandis (assembly GCA_037957365.1). Classification (NCBI taxonomy): domain Eukaryota; kingdom Viridiplantae; phylum Streptophyta; class Pinopsida; order Cupressales; family Taxaceae; genus Torreya; species Torreya grandis. Next base: position 1,004,414 of record JARHVA010000056.1, read on the forward strand.
ATTTTGAGTGACATGTGCCCTTGTCCCTTATTTTCTTGGCCCCTTGGCCACCCTTGTATGATTCTTACTTCTTGCCTTAGTTGCTTGTTTACTTCTCATTCTTTGAAATGCCATGATCCATATCATGTATTATCTTGATTTCATGGATGCCATGATAGACATCACACTCCATCCCTCCATGACAACTAAAAACTAACAACTAACACTTCTAGTACATTGCACATGTTATTACATTGTTCAATCTATCTATGCATACCCCTGTTGATATAACAATCTCTCAATACAAAACATGTTATATATTGATATATCTTATCAATTATCATTTCTACATCATATATATTTATAACATATCACACTTTTAGGTCTCTTTCTTCTGAGGGAAGTCATTACAGGGTCTTCATTCTTACCCTTAGAAGAGGAGGAAATAAATAGGCATTTTGTCATAGAGATCAGAGCTCCTAATAGTCAATAATACAATATTCATCACACCTATAACAACAACCAAACATCAAACCAGTTAGAACAGACCAACAAAATATGAAAATGTCAAAACAATTACCAGATTTACCTAGGATAATAACACCAAGATTGGACTACAACATCAATGCCACTACTATCCATTTTCAGCACTCCTATCCAAATAGAAAAAAAATAGACTTTCCATAGGAAGGTATAAAATTAGGTTCAGCTACTGTTTTACACAATCAAACCAATTTAGAATAAATAGTTTTTAGTAAACTTTTGCTCGGAGAATCTAGATATAGGGGCATTATGTACATCATGATGGTTCTCACTTCCAATTTTGGATATGAAAATTGGTATAACTTCTAGATCAAAATCAATGTTTTAGACACCAGTGATTAAGGGTAATGTGTGTGGCACATTTGGTTTTTTTTTCTTTCCATGTTCAACATTACCTAGGCATTCTCAGCAATTGCATGCCTCATTTCATCTACAGGTGGTTGGCATCCTTTTGGAGTGGCTTTCATACAAGCCTAAAATTCCACATTTTATAGTGGCTTTCATATAAGCCTAGTGCACTAGTTTCAAAGTGGCTTTCATACAAGCCTAATCTCCATCTTTTAGAATGGCCTAGTTTCTAGTATACATCCAACTATCCATGCCACATTATTAGATCATAGTACATTCATGGGATTTAGAAGCCATCTCATATGGCAAACATTTAATACCAGTATTAGTTCATAGTTTCACTTCATGGGGCAACGATGGAGCCACAAGACCAGCTAGCCTTTCTATTCTTAAGTAACCTATTTAGAGGGATTGGACATATAGTCTAAAAATTGATTAGCACAAACATTACCACCTAGCTTCACTTAGTGGGAAATGATGGATCTAAAGGGCTATCCTGATCTGTAAACTAAAATTGCAAGTGTGGCAAATTCGAACAACTCACTTTTGCATTTAAAAGATCTTTCTATTTTCTGACTTTTTCTTTAAATTTTGAGTAAAGAAATTACAACCATAATTAAAAATGAAGATTAGAATTATAAAATAATAGATAAAAATTATAAGAAATCACCAGCAAATTGATAATGGAGTTCGGCTTTAATTACCTACGTCTCTGGGTCCGTTCGAAGTGAGGACCGTTCTCATTAATTTTGTGTAACAAATGGCTTCTAAAATCAATACAAGTATTCAATTCACCTTCTCTAATCTCTATTTTCTTGTAGATATATCTCTCAGACCTGAGAACAATGGCCCAAGGCCGTACAAAGCAATAACAAGTCTCTAACCTTCTTAAATCTCTTTACATAGTCGGCTTTCTGTATCTAATCAAGTAGAATTTAGTCCCTTTTATAACACTTCAACCTCTGTGGCTGAAGTGGTCAAGGAATTAACCTTTTGTGCCCTAGGTGCAAGGTTCAAACCACCGACCACCTTTCTAGGCGCTTTGGCATGAGGAAAAGGTCGGCCTCCTCCTTTTAGGGCATGCTTTGACTTCTTTTTATCCCACATTTGTTGGGAATGATAGTTTTAATGCTATAAATAGGTAATTTGGTTGCCTTTTCAAATGCCAAGATTTAGGCACCAACTTTGGCCACCGCTTAGACTTGGTCAATGCATGTTTGGTGGGATGACGTGGTGGGTGACATGGCAGTTTGGCCTTTGGTGCCTTGTTTAAATGTTTGAAAATTTCAAATAACATGTGAATAAAGAAAACACCAAACCAAATTTTTTTGCACCTAATTATTTTTCCACGTGTAAAATTGATATTGGTCCACTTGGCATATTTCCACAGTGCCACATCACTTTTGACATTCTTTTTTTTACCTGTCACAAGATTTCTTCAACTAGCTATATCTTGAGCATCTGGACTTCATTTTTCATTTTGGAAGAAGTGATAGAAAGCTCTAAATGAATTCTATGATGTACAAATGATTCAAATAGAATTTGAAGACTTTTTTAAAAATAGAATGGTACATGGATCCACCTGGATCATTCCTCCCCACTGGGAACTTTTAGACCTCCAAAAGTTGAAATTATTTGATAATGAGGTGAGGGTATTTTTCCCTCACCTTTTCGACTTCCATCCATCTAGCCTTACTTGGGTGCATCCCTTTGAGACCAACATGAAGATATTCAACATTACCTCTTCGTGAAGTCCGCATATTCCTGTCCAGTATAGTATCTTCCTACAATTTTGTTAGATATTCAGGAGAAAAATCATCAATGAAAGGAATGGATACACTTTCATCATGATCAATTATCATTGTAGGCTCATACAATCTCAGATTTTCCACATTTACAACTGAATAAATCTGCATGTAAGATGGTAAATCTAATCAAAAAACATTTGTGCCAATTTTTTCCATTATCTGAAAAGGACCATACCGAATTGGTCTAAATTTTTTACCTTTACCTGTCAGTCTTTCCTTACTAATATGAAGCCATACCATATCACCTACAACAAATTGGTGATCAATACGATGTTTGCCATGCCTAGCTTTGTACATGGCTTGAGTTTTCTCCAATTGAGTATGAACAATCTGATGAATGAGTTGTATTTGTTTAATGAACTTCTTGGTTTGAATGGCTTCTTTTGGTTCACAAACAGATGTATCCTATCCATAGCAAACATCTAGAGGAGATTTAGGCAAGTATCCATAACAAACTTCAAATGGAGATTTCATAGTAGAAGAATGAAGTGCCCGGTTATATGCATATTGTATGTAACACAATTGTTCATCCCATAACTTTGGATGTTTATTGCTATAACCCCTAAGCAAATGTACCACAGTGCGGTTCACAGCCTCTGTTTGTCTATCGATTTGTGGATGAAATGAAATGCTCTTTTTTAATTTAGTGTCCATTAGTCCCAACAAATTTGACCAAAACTCTCCAATAAATCGAGAATCCCGATCAAAAATACTTGAAGTAGGCAAACCAAAATGTACCCATACATGTTTAAAGAACAAATGTGTAGTTCCTTCGCCAGTAATTTTCTTAGGGCAAGGAATCAAAACACACATTTTTCTAAATCTATCCACAACCACATATAGATAGTCATGTTTTCTTTGTATCATAGGCAACCCCCCCACAAAATCCATGGAGATACTTTCCCAGGGGTGAGTAGGAACAGGTAGGTAGTATAAAGTCCCAGTTTCCTATTACTAGGTTTACATGTGGCATAAAGAGTACATCCATTTATATATTTAGAAACACTTTATTGCATATGAGGCCAATAACAATACATTTTCAAGTGTTCAACCATTTTAGCAACTCCAAAATGACCAGAAATAAGAGAAGTATGTGCTTCTCTAATCATGTGTACCCTCTCATTTTGAGGAATACATAGTTTACCAAAATGATACAAAAGATCATTATGTACATGATATTACAATTCTTCTACTTGTCTACTACTCATCAAGTCTTTATAAACATCCTGAAAATCAAGATCATTCACATATTGTTATTTATAACTTTCATGAGACAAAGAACCATGTTGTAAAAGAATAGATGCAACAACCTTAGGAGGCCTAGATAGCATATCTGCAACCTTATTCTAAATTCCTTTTTTATACTTGATCACAAGAAGAAATGGAAAACATAATATGAAATGTTATCTTTGTAGTTATAGTACAAATTAATTTGAAAACAATATAAGTTAAAGTTTACTATGCATAAGGTTAAAAATTTAATTGAGTTTTATCATATAAATAAGAAAATTATGGTGAAGATCTTACACTTTTTTACTTTATTAAATCACCTATATGTCTATGCACTAGCTACACTAGATATCAAAAACAATAGAGTATACTCTCTCCTTTGTCCAACTATAATTTTTTTTATAAGAAAGATTAGATGACTAATTCAATGCAAGATACATGTTAAAATTTAACAACATATTTTAATTTAGTTCAATCATCCAATGTATTCCTCATTCATATTTTTATTTCAACCATCAAATCCATAAAGTCAAAATAATTATTTTGTATGTAAAAGTGAAATTTACTATTTTTTGCATTTATGATGGTACAAATATATTTTAGAATTTATAACTAATCAAAGATAAATTAAGACATTGATAATGAGCCTCCATTTTCATGCATTAAAAAAATGAAGTTGGATTGTGTTATGGATAATTTTGAAGACATCAATTTTAATTTGATTTATAATGACACATATTGATCAAATTAAATTGGACACTTTACAAGATTGGTGAAAACTAGGAAGTCCATATTTTACATATGAAAACCTAAGGAAGTGTTATAAAGCATCTCTTACTCTGGGTTAGATAACATGGCAAGAAGCCTTTACAAGACATCATGGAATTTAAGGATACTGTGAGATCACATTTTTCATGTGAATATGAAAAGAAAATAACATATAAAAAATGATATGTGTATACTTATTAAAAACACAAAAAAGTAAAATTATGGAAAATGTCATCACAAATATGGAATTTAAGTGGCAATATAGATGTTGGTTCAATTAATCCAAAGCATTAGTACTTTAATTTTGATTTTTAAATAAATGTATATGGATCATGCTTCACTTTATGTGACACCCCCATTAGTGAATTAACTTATTAATTTGTTAGTCATTTATCTAGGTCATGAGTTAGTTAGGTCCCATATTGTAACCACCCAATGAAAGCTTTTAATATCTTGAAATTTGTAAAAGTTTTGAAAAATAAGATTTTACCATTGTGTTCAAACTTTATCAACTTTATAAAATGTAGGTTTTACTTTTACCTGTCCATTATGTGGTCCTAATAGTGATATCACAGCTTGGTATGTGAAGGTGAATGTGAAAATGAAAATGAATGCCCAAGTGAAACAAAGAGAGAGTCATTTTGGAAATAAAGCATTTGTTAATGTACTATAGCAATTAAGGTACCATATTTTTAATTATGCTTGAGAATTCATAATTTTAATTGGTACGACCTCCAAACACCTAAAATAAAAAGTATAAAATCCACATTATACATGTACTCCCCAAGATAATTATATGAACATTTGAAGCCATTTCATAGCCATTGTTTTCTTTTTTCTATGGCTTAGGAAGAATTTTAAATAGTTTAAATTAATTTTAATTCAATTATATATATCCTAATATCTTTTATGGCCTCTATACAACCTACCACCAAAATCATTTAGTCCTAAGATCATTTGACATAAACTAAACTTCATATGAAATATTGGTAGTTCATTTACATGCACTAAAACATCATATTATATGGCCTATCTTGCTTAGAAACCTTACTATTTCAACTGTTAGTGTAGGCTTTTTACCACTATGTGTTTTTACCTCCAAAGTATAATCAGCTTTCTTAGGTTAATAATAAGTCATTAGGATAAATGTACTTTAAGTCATTCTATAATTGTGAGTTGACTTAATTACCTTTTGGGTGATCTAATTCCTCACTGTATAATGTACCTTCCTATGTATTTTTTTGTTAAGGGATGATGCTACAACAAATTTTTGGTTGTGAAGATAACCTTATTCCATGTTAAGTTGTTATTTAGATTTTATAACTCCATACATATTCATCTTCATGCATTCACTCCTATCCAATCTGATGTTCAATTATGGCCCACTCTAACATGTTATTAGAGTTGAGCTAGTAAATGAATTCCATTAAGTTTTTTTTGAGATATAGCATTATATCTTGTTTGATATTTTTCATTGATTTTAGTTTTTTAGGGTTTGGTGGGCTTTCTTAAAAATCCATGCAGATCCACACATCCAAAATCTCTAAGTGAAAATCAAATAATGTCTTTGAATTTATAAGGTTGGAAATCCATAGGAATGGTTGTATACATGACCCAATTTTATGACAATCAATTTTTGGCCATTTTTTTAGGGTTTCAATGCTATTTTTTAAATTTTAAAAAAATCCATTCTTTTGATGAGTTTGAGGAAAAACCATTTCTAGGTTTTTATGTGTTTGTCAAGAAATGAAATGGGTCTTTGTTGGTCTTTTTATAAATAAAATCAGTGCCCTTAACCATTCCAATAAAAAATCATCAACATAGAAGTATAATAAGGCCAAATACATTAAAAAGGGAAAAGATAAGGAAAATCCACTTTTTGTAGTTGCATCTTAGTCTTCCAAATGGGTAATTCATTCTGGTGCATCCAACCACATGGTTTCATCACATGACATGTTCTTGTCCTTAGAGACTTGTTCTATGCCTTCCACCTTATTAGGTGATGATACTTATACATAAGCTAGAGGGAGAGGATCTATTGAAGTGTATGATGGGACATTTCATAATGTTTTATGTGTTCCCTCTTTATACACTGATCACCTATATATTTATCAGATCACTCAAAATGGTTAAGGGAAGAGATTTAAGTTCACACCTAATTTAGTGCTTATTAGGAAGAAAAAAGTGACTCCATAGTTGCATTTGGGAAAGTAGGTCACTAGTCATGATCATATACATTTTCACATTTTTCCTAATCAACCCTCTACTGAACTACTAATTCATTTAGATGGGGTGAGTAAAATATGGTATGAATAATTGATCCATCTCAACTATTGCTACCTAGAGAAACTCAGTTATCATAACATAGTTTCCATGAGTCATGTTTTTTGACAATATTTTCCAAGGTTGCATACTTAGCATCCTAAGGAGAAGTAAAATAAAGGTAAATCATAGAGAACTAAATAGATATTGGAACTTGTCCATAGTGACATTAATGATCTATTTCGAAAACCTTCATTCAGATAGATGAAATATATACTTACTTTCATCGATGAATTTTTAAGGTTTTTTTTGGGTGTATTTATTAAGTAGAAACTAGAGGTCTTTGATCACTTTAAGGATATAAATGTGCTTGTAGAAAAATAGCTAGATAAATCCATTACTATTTTGTGTACTGATAATGGTGGTGATTGTGTCAATAACCATTTTTAGAAATTATGCACAATATAGGGTAATGAAATACAATATACATTTTCATATAGTCATCAATAGAATGGTGTTTTAGAGTGAAAGAATAAGTTCTTAAAGGAAATAGCCAATTGTATGTTACACTCTAAGTATTTTTCACTTTGGTATTTGGCTAAGGCCATTAACTATGATTGTTATATCTAGAATTGTGTTCCTCATAAAGCATTGAAGGGAGACACTCCTTTTAAAGCTTGAAGTGGTCAAAAACACATAGTGAAATAATTTGATGTGTTTGTATATCTTTCTATGGCTCACATTCTGAAGAATAAATCTAAAGCAATGTAACCTCAGAGTAAGCATTACATCTTCGCTAGATATACTAAGGGTGTTAATTGATACATGCTTCTCCATTCCACTACTCAGTTGTTATTTAAGAGAAGTATTTATTTTCAAGAGATTCTTTCTAATTTCACACTTGACACCTCTCCCCTTCCTTAGACACATTGGGATTTGATGGCAATTCTAATGATTTAGATCCACTTGAGCATCTTCTTAATGATCTTATTCTAGTTCTGATGATGAGAGCAATGATGAGGACTCACCTCCTCATCCTAGAATATCTTCATAGTATGAGGAGTCTCCTCTTGACTCTCCTACATCTAGGTCTATATGGGTGAGATAAACATTAAAAAGTATTATCAATTGGACTTGAGATCTGATAGACACTAGGTTAACACATTCAAAATTTTAAGATGCCTCAGATTTAACCTTTTTAGGAATATTGGTGTATTATTCTTAATTTAATTAAAGGGTTTGTGTATTAAAATTAGTAAATAAATATGCAATAATTAATTTACTGATTTGTGTAAATTAGTTTTTAATTTTGACATTTCCAAAAATAGTAATAAAATGGAAAAAATAAAACTTGGCTAGAAACTGGAAGATATAGTTGAGACAAGGTTTGAGATTCACTGTACAGGACTAGGACATTGTCACATATTGAGATCTGACCTTCATTTTATGATTAGATAGGATTCCCAAAAATAGATAGGAGTGGAATTAGTGTTGTAGTCTACCTCTACCACTATTGTCCTGAAGATCTGAGCTTTTTGGGTTTTGTTCACCAGGTCTGTGTGACCCTATCCATGAAGGTTTGATAGCTAGAAGTCTGTAGAGATCCATATAGAGAAGATTTTATCTTAAAACCCTATACTCTATTATGCTTTGGCCAATTTTGAGAAAGAGGATGGGGAGGATAGTGCGTGTAAGATTCACTGAATGTGTATTCACACCCCTTGTGTAGGTATGTTGCCTACATACCAATACTTTGAAGAGGGATCAAGCCATATGTAGTTCTCCCACTTGATGTGATTTGTGAAATTAAGTGTATGAATATGCAAAATACTAAATTGGATGTATTAGAGGTGGTTAAGGACTAGTGTAAATATTTGAATAAGCTTGTAAGTGTATTGGCTAACCATATATAGAGGATAGGGAAGATTGCTTGAGTAGTCTTGCTTGTATTTTTTCTTGCTTAGTGATAATTACCAACCCTTTCTAAATTATCTTTGAATGGGATTTTATAGGGATCTATTGGTCATGGATTGAATGTGATCGCATTAGGTTATTAAGGAGAAAGATGAAGATTTAGAAGGAACTGATCATTGGGGATAAAAATACACTTGGACAAGAGAAGTGAAAGTGGATAGTAGTGGCATCAATGTTGTTGCCCAAATTAGGTGCCATTATCCTTAGCTAATAGGGCCTAGAAAGATGGATTTATCTTGGAGAGAGTAATTTGGTTGAGCTAGGATTGAAATTGGAAGGCTATAGATGATTAGGAATCAGTGAAAAAATGTATATGAGGGTCATGAAAGAAAGTAGGAGGGACATATGGGTTGGGTGTCATTACCCACACTTAAGTTACCAATTTTCACATTTTATATAACTGCATTTCCCCCCCTCCCTTTATTCTAGTGATGTAGTAAAGTGAAATAATAAAATAAAGGAAAAATATAAAGCATACCTAAACTTACCTAAAAGGGTGAAGCTCATGAAGCTATATGATGCTAGTTGTGCATAGAGAGAACATGTTGTGAAGTGTGAATCTACAAGAGAAAACAAAGAGTAGATCAGTTCTTAATAGATATGATATATCTAAAATAAGAAAGTATAAAGTTGGGTAAGAGAGAGAAGAAGAAAAAGGAATGAATACACCTCACTAGGTATATAAACCAATACAAAACCTATTGTGATTTGTAGTAATGTTGGCTGATATTGTATCAAGATTCATAATATGAATAGAGCTGAGTGCTCAATTCCCTGAGGGTGGCTCAAGAAGGCAAAGGCTAGCTCTTTGGATCAATCATTTCCCACTAAGTGAAGCTAGGTGGTAATGTTTGTGCTAATCAATTTTTAGACTATATGTCTAATCCCTCTAAATACGTTGCTTAAGAATATAAAGGCTAGCTAGTCTTGTGGCTCCATCATTGCCTCGTGAAGGGAAACTATGAACTAATACTAGTATTAAATGTTTGCCATATGAGATGGCTTCTGAACCCCATGAATGTACTATGATCTAATAATGTGGCATGGATAGTTGAATGTAAACTGAAAAACTAGGCCACTCTTGGCCACTCTAAAATATGGAGATTAGGCTTGTATGAAAGCCACTTTGAAACTAGTGCACTAGGCTTATATGAAATCCACTCCAAAATGTGGAAGCTTAGGCTTGTATGAAAGCCACCCCAAAAGTATGCCAACCACCTTCAGATGAAATGAGGCATACAATTACTGAGAATGCCTAGGTAATGTTGAACATGGAAAGAAAGAAAAACAAATGTGCCACACACATTACCCCTAATCACTGGTGTCTAAAACATTGATTCTGATCTAGAAGTTATACCAATTGTCATAATCAAAAATGGAAGTGAGAACCATCATGCTATGTATAATGCCCCTATATCTAGATTCTCTGAGCAAAAGTGTACTAAAAACTATTGATTATAAATTGGTTTGATTGTGTGAAACTATAGCTAAACCTATTTTTCTACCTTCTTATGAAAAGTCTATTATTTTGCTATTTGGATAGGAGTGCTAAAAATGGATAGTAGTGGCATCGATGTTGTAGTCCAATCTTGGTGCTATTATCCTAGGCTAAATCTAGTAATTATTTTGACATTTTCACTATTTTGTTGGTCTATTCTAACTGGTTTGATGTCTATTTATTGTTTTAGGTGTGATGAATGTTAGATTTTTGATTGTTAGGAGCTCTGATCTTTGTGACAAAACCCCTATTTATTTCCCCCTCTTCTAAGGGTAAGAATGATGACCATGTAATGACTTCCCTCAGAAGAAAGCGACCTAAAAGTGTGTTATGTTACAAAGATATCTGATGTAGCAATGATAATCGATAAGATATATCAATATATAACATGTGTTGTATTGAGAGCTTTATAGATTAATAGGGATATGCATATATAGATTTAACAATGTAATAACATGTGTAATGTACTAGAAGTGTTAGTTGTTAGTTTTTAGTTGTCATGGAGGGATGGAGCATGATGTCTATCATGGCATCCATGAAATCAAGATAATACATGATATGGATCATGGCATTTCAAAGAGTTAGAAGTAAATAAGAAACAAGCACATAAGTCAAGAAGTAAGAATCGTACAAGGGTGGCCAAGGGGCCAAGAAAATAAGGGACAAGGGAACATGTCACTCAAAATAGAAGGCAAGCATACAAGGCATGTTTAATATGCCACATACACAAAAAATTGAAATAATCAAGGTTAGCATGAAATCCACAATCACATAGAAGAGTATATATAAAGGACATTGGAAAATGTCCCCAGGCACACACATGAATAAAAGCAAAGGACATTAGCAAATGTCCTAAATCACATATAGGAGACAAAATAGGAACTGAAGAATGAAATCAATCTAGATACATAAAGCAAGAAAGGAAATCATGTGAAAATTGGAAATACATTCACATCTAATTAATCAAAGAAAGAAATTAAAGTATGTAAGACATGGAGTACAAGACTAGGTAAATGCCAAGAAATACGTAAGTGCTATATACTAGTGAATGTTGATAGAGTAATCTATGTAAATTAGTAAGTAATGTACATCAACATGATAACTAGAGTGTGTGGTATAGGATTGACATAACATGGATGGTTTAGTCATGTAGAAGATTCCCCCAATGGGTATATATATCAATGTGTGTCTCGATGTAGAATTAGGATGACCCCTCAATGGGTGGAGTGAAGCAATCAAGTATTTGGATGTCATTGCACATACTCAAAGAAGATCAATTAAAGCATGGTAATGTAGATAACGTGACAAACAATAGCATATAACAACAAGTGTAAGTCTATCATGATAGTAAAAATGTAAATCATGGATGATGCATACAATTGAAATATTTTTGGTTTTTTTAAAATTATTTTCATGTTTTTTTTATTTTAAAATATTTGAATGTTTTTTATTTTTAAAATTTTATACTATTTTTATATTTTTGGATTAAAATCTATGTATAATAAATCATAATGAGACTATGTACAAGTAATTGAAAAGAAGATATATACAAGCAATTCAAGAAATTATGTGCAATTAAGATAGGAAGAAATGATACTAACTAATGAGTCTCATGGGAGACTCTCTATCATGGTGTCTTGTATCAAACAAAGGAATCATGCATGATTATGAATCATGCAATAATCACTGTGAATATGAATCTAAATATTTATATTCATTGTTGGTATCTTGGAAATCATAATAACTTGTATTGTTCCACTCATCATTATCATCTTGATTATGAACTAATGGATTGTTAGTGTTAAATTTTGCTGTATTTGGATCTTTTCCTTTGACAAATGATGTCTATGAATGATTTTCCTTAGGATTTTTAAGAAATCACAAACCTTGGTGATAAACAATATCAACTATTAGAATATGAGTAGTGATGCCTTGAGCTTGCTTGCCTAAATCTTGACCTTGATAATCAAACTATTGTAGATATTTTTAACCAAACCTATACTAATTTTAAAGTTGAGCCTCATTTTAGAGAGGTATATTTGCATATTTTTCATGCTTTACCTATGATTATGGTACTATTTGTTTCTCTAATTTTTCTTTTTGATCCTTTTGTTGTTCTAAGTTATGATTTGGTAGCCACTTTTGTACTTTTTTTGAATTTGACCCTTTGTGAATGTGTTCCTATGTCATTTTGTATTACTTGATTGATTTACCATGTATAGGGTCCTCATTAGCAATTATATATTGCATATGTTTATTTAATGCCAAACATGAATCTATGTGATTCTCATGCATTCTATGATATGCACAATAATATTTGGATCTTCTCACTAGATATAGAGGAGGTACTTTGATCAACTTAGATTTAATCATTTCCATTAGTACATCACTTGAAATCTTATTTTATCTTTGAATGCCTTTTGAATCACTAGTTGTAGAGTTACTTTGTTATGATTTCTTATTTTGATATGTAAAATTACTTGTAACTAATTGACTAGGTGAAGGTGCATATATATGATTGACACTAGGGTGCCTTTGAGGCTTTTGTATTATAATCTAATTTTCCAATGTTGTGATATTTTTATGTAATAACTAATTCTGCATTTATAAATCTAAAATTAACTTGCTCATACTAGTGATTTGATCCCTTAGAGTCTTACAAGTACAAACCCTAGTTGTTTCTGATTGAACATGTAAGCACATATGTTGAATATGTTTTGAAGAAGCTATAAGCCGAATGTATGCATTAGGAATAATAACATAGGCTACTTCACCTTTTAGAGGGGTGATAGCATGGACTTGGTTAGAGGGAAAGTAACTATCACCCTCTTGGGGGAGAGGAGGAGAATGAAATTATTTCTTGTGCTTAACATATGATAGTGAAACTTGACAGGTGGTTGTTAGCTTATGTAATGGATCCTCTAGGTAGAAACCATGTATGTGATATGAAATGCATGTAAGTGGTATAATAATATGATTATAAGAAACATTCCACATGAGAGATAGCAAGTTTGGGATAGAAAGCATGAATTTGTGCATGAATGTATGAGAAACTTTGACATGTGATATGACATTTCTAATGTGTTTATCATGATAAACTTGAAAAAATTTCCATATGAGAGATAGAAAGCAAGAGATGAAACCTTGTATTGAAGACAAGTAAAATTTGCTTTGAAGGAGAGGTATCTTACTATGTTTAATAATGACTTTCTTATTATCACCCCAATTTATGAAAAGAGACATGAAAAGCAAAGAATAAAGCTTTATATTAGCATATGGTATACTTCATCATTCATGTACATGATAGGACCAAGTATGGTCTCCTTATTATTTGCAAGAAATGTAAAAAATATTTGGAAATAAGTGTGATCCATTTTTGTTTTGATGTGTAATTTGAGTTTAGATGTAAGGTGATACCTCAAGAAGCAATGGGAGCTATTATATGCAACTAGGGTTTGAAAGATGATTATTTGAAAAATTACTATGAAACTTTGAAATTTGAAGTGAATTTATGAGTTAAGTATGCAAGTAAAAAAGAAAAAAAATTATTAAATAATTTGTGATTTAGAGAAACATAATATATGCAACTAGGGTTTTGAAAAATAAATATTTTTGAAAATTACTATTAAATTTTGAAATTTGAAGTAAATTTTTTTATTTTAATATACTAGTAAAAAATTAGATATTTATTGGAAATTACTGGGAAAATACTAGGACTTAGTATGGGGAACTAGGGATTGAAATAAAATTATTTTAAAATTACTATGAAAAATTAAAATCTAATGCTAATTTTTTATTTTATTATTTAGGTAAAAAATTAGAAAAATATAAAAAAAATCAATAGGAAATTTACCCTAGGGTTTCTAGGGTTTTTATGTGCAAATGAAGTCATGTTTCTAGGGTATCAGAGTAGGTTCTTTCAAAAAGGGTTTAATAGCTTGAAGGTAGATCAAGGAAAGCATAAGATGGCTAAGCAGCTAAAAAAGGAGAATCGAGAGTTGAAATTTGTGGTTGAGGCTCTTAAGAAATAAGTGTGTATCTTGGATTCTAAGTTGGCTATAGAAGTAAAAGAAAATAAGATATTTATTCAAGATCTTGAGAATCAACTAGAGGTTGTAAATTCAAGTTTGAAATCAAGAGAATAAAACTATAATCAATTAAAGGTTGAGTTCGGTTTAAAGGATAAGCATGAGAAGCTCATAATCAAGGTTGAGAAACATCATGAAATATCAGTCCAAGGTATGAATGATGTAATTTTTAAAGGCAAATTAAAGAAGCCAATCAGGCAGCCTAATGCTTTAAGGTTGTCAAATTCTTTTCATGGCCATTATTTTGTTTATCATCATGTTGGTCATAGGGCAAGAGATTGTATGAGGAAAAACAATCACCCAAAGGGAGATCTTAGTCATATTCAAGAAAAAGGTATGAGAAATGTTGTTTTCTTTTGTTGTCATAAGGTTGGCCATATTGATAAATTATGTCCAAATAGAGTAAAGAGATCTTCAAGGTAGGTCAAAGGATACAAAGCCACTAGAAGGTATGAAAAGAGACAAATTTAGGTTTGGATACCTAAGATATTAAAAGTTCATCAGGTTGAGTTTAAGAGTGAGAATAAATTACTTGTTATAGTGGATAAAGAATCAGATAGGAAGGACTGTGAAGATTTTCTTGTTATATTTAAGCAAGATCCTTGTCAAGATAAGACCATTGCAAGAGTTGAGAAGATGAAAAACATCATGAATGTTGAGGTTAGTAAGTCAAATAAGTTAGACATGCTTAAATAGATTCTAAGAGAAAGACACAAGAAGATCAAGGAAGTAATAGAGGAGATGTGGGAATCTCCTGAGATTTTTTTCTAGGACCCTTTGTGTGGGGTGTCTCTTCTTGGCTTCAAGGAGACACTTTTAATAAAAATTGAAGCATGATGGAAGTTGTTGGGTCTTAGATATGTATCATGACAAGAAGGTGAGTTGATATATTAATTTATATATCAGTTAAGGGGGAGATATGTGTAAGCTATAGGAAATAGGTACAAGGAATAGGTTTATAAATATGTACATAGAATAGGTATAGGAATAGATTCAGGAAATATGATGCTATAGTAAGGGGGAGTTACTATATATTTTTAGTTGGTTCATTTTATAGGTCTCAGTTTCATGTTGGCATGTGTAGTACATGTTTTTAGAATTGGTGATAGTTTCAGGTTACCATCAAAGACAAAGGGGGAGATTGTTGGAAACATTGTCATTGATTTCAAATTAGCATTTAATGTCTAAAAGTATTTTTAATTTTTATATCTTAGCTAAATTTGTACTAATATTAATTAAATATTAATGAATATATGTTTGGTTGCATAAAGACAAAAGAGGACCCATGAGGAAGTCAAATATTCATCACTAAAGACAAAAGAGAAAAAGGATGCATTTCTCCATGAAGGGTCACCTTGAGGAATCTGAAGAGTCATCACTAAAGACAAAAGAGGAAAAGGATGCATTTATCCATGAAGGGTCACCTTGAGGAATTCGAAGAGTCACTAGGTAAAGACAAAAAGAATTTAAAGGATCATGCAAGGGTGAATTCCAAAGGTCATTTGGAAACCTATAAAATGAGGCTTGGGAAGCCATTTTGTATTATGAAAGTAAATGATTTTATCTAGCTAAAAATATTAGAGGAAAGTAGAGAAAATAGAAGAGATATATTAGTGTGCTATCATTTGTTGAGAAAGCAACATTGAGAGATAGTTGGTGTTTTATACACAAAAGGGGTTGGTGTTTCTATGGGTTGGTGCTCTTATAAGTTGGTGCTTGCAAATATTATAGTTTGAGTTGTTGCTCATTTATATACTTGAGATTGTTCTCTATGGTTTTTCCCACTTTGCATCTCTCTCTCTCTCTCTCTCTCTCTCTCTCTCTCTCTCTCTCTCTCTCTCTCTCTCTCTCTCTCTCTCTCTCTCTCTCTCTCTCACACACACACACACACACACATGTGGTTTATGTTATTGCTTTTAGTTTTATTGCATATATTGAATGTATGATTAAGTGGTTAAAGAAAAAGGAATTTGATTATGTAAAATATGTATCTTATGCTTAACATTTGTTTCTTTGAGTTTAATTTTGGTGGTGTTAATTTCATTGATATTCATAACTATGAGTAAACAAAGTAGTTTTGATTTGTTTTTTCACTACAAGAGCTTTTTGCATCTCACCTAATTGGGGTGAAGATATTTTATTACCTTTGATCATTCACTGGTGATTGTATGAGTTGACATAGGATTTATTAGCACCATAGTGTTGAGTAAAGGTTTGTCAATTTTTGTTGGGCATTAGGGAGATCTATCATACATGTTATTGAATAGTCACTTGGATGGATTTATTTGTGAGATATTAGGTAAATTGATATGTTTGAATAGGCCTTGATTGTTTTCTATTAAAATACAATAAAAAATGGTCAAAAGGGATGAACATACCTTGATCATATTCATCAATCATATCATAACTAGTAGGGTAGCAGTATTCTTATATGTGGCATCGGTTGGTCAGTACCACGATGTATAGTGTGCTAGTTACAAGTATGGAGGATATTTTTGATGACTTTATAGTCATAGATTTGGATCATCTTCTATACCCATTATTGGATCAAGGGGGTTTATTAGGTTAGTTGATCCAAATCATTTGTAATTTAGTTTTGATATATTTGTTAGTAAGTCAATTTTACTAGCTAGTAAGTTAGTTGGTTTATAGGTTAAGAGTTAGTTGGGTCCTATAGTGGAACCACCCCATGAAATATTTTAACAGATTGAACTTTATAAAAGTTTTAAATAATAATATTTTACCTTTGTGTTAAAAATTTATCAAATTCATACAATTATAGAGGATCTATTTGAGGCTAGAGGATAATTTCCCTTGTACATTTACTTATTCACTAAACATTTGGGTATAATGTTTGAAATTCAATTTTGGTTACAATAGTATATTTTTTTCCACTTTTTTTTTATTTTTAGTTCTATTTTGGTGGTATTCAATTCACTGATATTCTTGATTAGGAGTAGATAGAGTTGTTTTGATTTAGTTTTTTTCTACAAGGGCTTCTCACATCTGACCTAATCAGGGGAAAGATATTGTATGGCATTTGATTAGTCATGGATGATTGTACGAGTTGACATAGAATTTTTTAGCACTATAATGTTAAACAAAGGTCTAGGAATGGATGTTGGGCATTAGGGAGATGTAACATACATAGTACTGAATAGTCACTTGGATGAATTTTTATGTGAGACCTTATGTCGATCAATATGGTTGAGTAAGCCTTTATCGTGTTCTACTATAGTATAATAAAAAATGGTCAAATGGGATGAACATATATTAATCATATTCATCATTCATGTCACAACTCATAGGGTAGTGTGCTTCTTGGAAGCAACATCAGTTGTCAATACCATGATGTATAGTGTTATAGTTGTAGGTGCTGAGGATATTTTTCATGGCTTCATAGTCATATCTCTGAATCATCTTTTATACACATTATTGGATCAAGGAGGGTTGTTGGGTCAATTGATCCAAAGTATTAGTATTTTAATTTTGATATTTAAATAAATATATATGTGACATGCTTTACTTTATGTGACACCCCATTAGTGAATTAACTCCATAATTTGTTAGTAAGTTAGTTTTACTAATTAGTAAATTAGTTGGTTCATGGGTTGAAAGTTTGTTGGGTACCATAGTAGAATCACTTTGTATATTCATCATTTAGTTCAGTTGTATCACATGGAGGATGTGGAAGGAAGCACTTATCATACCAATTAATGTCTAAATCAAAATTTACTACCATCACTTTGGCACGCAATGGATCAAGAACTTCTTTTCCAACTTCTCTTTTTTGATTTATATCATCATCTGTAGGCTTTTTTGGTGCTTGATTCAAATTCCAATCCCTCTCTTAACTTTTACACCCATGAGGGATCCCCTTCTCATCTCTTGTAAGCGTGTATGACATCTCTTTGATAGTGGAGGCCAAAGTTTTAACTGTTTCCTCAAGGTTGGTATTCTTGGTGGACTATGTTTTTTCTCAATTTGTATGGACATATTTAATTCAAATATTAGGTTAGTGGAAGCCTTGTCCTATAATTATTACGCAACCATATTTTCAAAATCATCATAATATTTTATCAAGCATGCTACATCACTAGGCCTAATATTCTCTAGTATCCACATTAGGGTCTTATTAAACCATATATTGAAGTATTTCACACACTCATTAGGTTTATTCTTTATGTTTTCAAAATTATCCAAGAGAAAATTTGGATCAATTCTGTCACCATATTGATTTCTACAAAAAATCTTCATCTTTTTCCATGAATCAATGCATCCATGGGGAAGTGAAATGAACCACTCAGAGTGTGTTCTTATAGTGTGTGCATAAATAACTTAATGCACACATCCTCATTTTCAACCTCATAATCTTCAATTATATTATGAAAATCCCTCAAGTGTTGACCATCACTCATTGCATTGTTCCCTTGAAATTTTTGAAGGTGATTCATTACTTCATTTGGGACCTCATTGGGATAACCTTCCATTTCATCAAAATTGATAAGCCTAAACATGGGAATTATAAATTCATGATGCTCATTCTCATCTTGATCCTTATGCCTCATGATTGGTTATATGGGAGGTTTAAGAACAAATGGCAAAGGACTATGAGGGAGTGAACGAGGTGGGCTTTGTAGATCAAACTTAGGATGGGATTCAGCTAGTTGATAAGGAGCTATATAATAAATAAGATTATAAATTTTATAATCACTAGGTGAGATATGACAATTATTAGCAATAGGAAATTCAACAAAATTTTAGGATTACTAGAATCTTGATAGCCAAAACAATCTTTTACAGTTGCACTTTACTCTTTAATAGGCCTCCAAACGTATCTCCTTTTTTGATGAACACTTAAGGGTGGGACAAGTTTCCTACATGGGTCACCTTTGAAATATGACCTTAGTCCTTCTATATTTGTAAGAAAAATAATTCTCAAAGATGAATATATTCTAAGTGGGCACTAATCTTCCTTTGAAACTAGATGATGTTTTGGAGATACCACTAGAAGCAAACTTCTAAAATATAACCATTTACAAACTTGAAGTGATACATATTGAAACCATATATTTCTAAAGTTAGTGATGATGTATGAAATCAAAGACAATGAACTTTTTAGATTCATGTTCAAACAATAGAAACCACCTCAAAACATGACAAATTCACATTTGTTTGTAGCAATTTGAGTAGATGTCAAATTATCAAATCTCTTAATTCCTGGTACATCCCCAAAAGAGTGATATGACATTGATGGCCAAGATAGTCTAAATTTAGTAAATAATAATAGAGAAATTGATAACATGAAATACTAATAGCTCTCTATAAGAGTCCTCGATAACACAAGTGCCATGGGTGCCTTTTCTTTCCCTCACAATGGTGTCTGTTGAGTGTTAGTTCTTAGTTGTACACATTCAATGAACTTCTCACCTATCAAAAAAATTAAAATTTTGCAATCCCAACCTCTGTGGAGTTTCATGGCTCATTTTTCATTTAACATTTTTGTAGTCAATGATTTGACCTCTATCGATCCTCCATGCATTTTATTTACTACCACACATTATGTATTTTGAGATATGATTTTGTTTGTCCATGTGATAAGTTATTTTTGATTTGGGGTTGAGTGCTTTGAACATGTCCATGTAGGTAGGTCTGATGGTAAGGTTTACATGTACATGGCCTTCTAGGTGGCATGGGCATCATGGCGTGGGGTTGTTTCTATATGAACTTCATTTTTTCAAACCATCATGAGCTCTAATATTTTAATCAAAGGCCCAAATTTTATCAACACAATTTTGGGAACTAACACCTTCTCTAATTAACTATTTACTCAATGTTTGAGTATAATGTTTGAAATTCATTTTTTAGTAGTAACAATATGTTTTTTTTACATATTTTTGTTACTTTTAGTTCAATTTTAGTGGTGTTATTTTCATTGATATTCATGACTAGCAGTAAATAGAGTAGTTTTGATTTGGTTTTTCATTACAAGGGATTATTAAATCTCACCTAATTAGGGTGAAGATACTACATGGCCTTTGATCAGTCACCTATGATTTTATGAGTTGACATATGAGTTATTAGCACCATAGTGTTGAGCAAAGGTTTGCCAACATTTGTTGGGCATTAGGGAGATATGTCATACATGTTATTGAATAGTCACTAGGATGGATTTATTTGTTAGACCTTATGTCAATTGATATGTTTGAATAGGCCTTGATCATGTTATACTATAGTATAGTAAAAAAGGGTTAAAGGGGATGAAAATATTTCGATCATATTCATCATTCACGTCACAACTAGTAGGGTAGAAGTATTCTTGGAGGTGGCATCAGTTGGTCAGTACCACGATGTATAATGCGCTAGTTACAAGTATGGAGGATATTTTTTATGACTTTATAGTCATAGATTTGGATCATATTCTATACCCATTTTTGGATCAAGGGGTTTTTTGAGTTAGTTGATCCAAAACATTAGTACTTAAGTTTTGATATTTAAATAAATGTATATGGGACATAATTTACTTTATTTGACACCTGTATTAGTGAATTAACCTCATAATTTGTTAGTATGTTAGTTTTACAAGTTGGTAAGTTAGTTGGTTTATAGGTTAAGAGTTAGTTGGGTCCTTTAGTGGAACAAACCCATGAAAAATTTTAATAGATTGAACTTTATAAATGTTTTCAATCATAATATTTTACCTTTGTATTGAAAAGTTATCAAATTTATAAAATTATAGAGGATCTATTTGAGACTAGAGGATAATTTCCCTTCTCCAGTTAACTATTCACTAAAATTTTGGGTATAATGTTTGAAATTTAGTTTTGGTTACAATAGTATATTTTTTTTCTAGTTTTTATTACTTTTAGTTCAGTTTAGGAGTGTTTAATTCACTGATATTCTTGATTAGGAGTAGATAAAGTCATTTTGATTTAGTTTTTTGATACAAGGGCTTCTTACATCTCACCTAATTAGGGGGAAGATATTATATGGCCTTTGATCAGTCATTGGTGATTATACAATTTGACATAGAATTTGTTAGCCCTATAGTGCCGAAAAAAGGTCTAGAAATGGTTGTTGGGCATCAAGGATATGTAACATTCATAGTAGTGAATAGTCACTTGGATGGATTTCTATGTGAAACCTTATGTCAATCAATATGGTTGAATAGGCCTTGATCATATTCTACTATAGTACAATATAAAATGGTCATATGGGATGAACATACCTTCATCATATTCATCATTCATGTCATAACTCATAGGGTAGTATTCTTCTTGGACACCTCTGATGGACTTCTCACCTATCAAACACTATTTCCCTTCTAACATCCCAACCTCTATAGAACTTCATGGCTCATTTCATAATTTTCATTTTTACAATCAATGGGCTAACCTCCATCGAGCCTCCATGCATTTTCTTTACTACCATACATTATGTATTTTGGGATGTCCTTTTATTTGTCTATGTGATAAGTTATTTTTGATGTCGAGATGAGTGATTTGAACATGTCCATGTAGGTAGGTATAACAGTGAGGCTACCATCTATGTGGCCTTATAGTGGAATGGGCATCATGGCATGGGGTTGTTTCTATATGAACTATGTGTTTTTAAACCAGGATGAGCTCTAATATTTTAATCAAAGGCCTAAAATTGCTTAGCATAATTTTGGGCACTAACATTGGCTCTCTCCTGGGGATGTATAGCCCCTACGGGTATACAAAGAACCCCAAAACATAAGATGAGGGGCCAATCCATAGGGCCATAGAGTTAAAATTTTAGAAAATTTCACAATAAATACCCATGAAGGTTCAAAAAAATAAGGAATAATGATAAAAAATAGATCAAGTGGCTCTAGAAATGAACACATGACAAAAATGATAAAAGGAACTATATAAGCAATGCTGAAAGTAGAGAGGTAACAAAATAACAAGACTATACACTATAAAATTATTTACATTGTCATGGGCTCAGTCTAGGAAATTTTTTAGATGTTTTCCATTAACTGGAAACTTTAGAATTTCATCATCTGATAATTTCCTAAACTTTTCTAGTAGCTTGGTGGCCAAGATGAATTAAACCAATCTCTACACTTCCCTGATAGTATTACTACCAGGATGTAATGGTATTAAGTACTAAAACAAATCCTCCCTATATGGTCTCAAATATGGATAAGACCATGCCAAAATATTTTGGTACTCCTTCAATAGTTATAAATAGGTTTGTTTCTCGACTGCAATTAGATGAGTACCAAGTAAGAGAGCCTCATGATCAGCAATTTCACTTGTGCACTTGAAGTACTTCTTGAAAGAAGACTAAAAACATTCATTGTTGGGGGAATAGAAGACAATCCAAACATCATCTAATCACATTCTCCAAACATTACTTTTGTTTTTTTCCATATTTTTTTACTTTTAGTTCAATTTTGGTGGTGTTGTTTTCATTAATATTCCTGACTAGTAGTAAATATAGTAGTTTTGATTTGGTTTTTCACTATAATGGATTATTACATATTACCTAATTGGGGTGAATATACTGCATGGCCTTCAATCAATCACCTATGATTCTATGAGTTGACATATGAGTTATTATCACCATAGTGTTGAGCAAAAGTTTGCCTGCATTTGTTGGGCATCAGGGAGATATGTCATACACATTATTGAATAGTCACCTAGATGGATTTATTTGTGAGACCTTATGTCAATTGATATGTTTGAATAGGCTTTGATTATGTTCTACTATAGTACAGTAAAAAATGGTCAAAGGGGATGAACATACTTTGATCATATTCACCATTCATATCACAACTAGTATGGTAGAAATATTCTTGGAGGTGGAATTTTTTGGTTAGTGCCATGATGTATAGTGTGCTAGTTACAAGTATGGAGGATATTTTTGATGAATTTATAGTCATAGTTTTGGATCATCTTCTATACCCATTGTTGGATCAAGGGTTTTACTGGGTTAGTTGATCCAAAACATTAGTACTTTAGTTTTGATAATTAAATAATTGTATATGGAGCATACTTTACTTTATTTGACACCCCTATTAGTGGATTAGCCTCATAATTTGTTAGGAAGTTAGTTTTACTAGTTGGTAAGTTAGTTGGGTCCTATAGTGGAACCACCCAATGAAAGCTTTTAATATCTTGAACTTTATAAATGTTTTTACTAATAATATTTTACCTTTATATTCAAAAGTTATCAAATTTATATAATTATAGAGGATCTATTTGATGCTAGAGGATAATTTCACTTTTCTAGTTAACTATTCACTAAAATTTTGGGTATAATCTTTGAAATTCATTTTTGGTTACAATAGTATTTTTTTTTTCTAGTTTTTTGTTAGTTTTAGTTTGGTTTTTTGTGGTGTTCAATTCATTGATATTGATGATTAGGATTAGATAGAGTCATTTTGATTTAGTTTTTTTATACAATGGTTTCTCACATCTCACCTAATTGGGGGGAAAATATTGTATAGCCTTTGATCAGTCATTGGTGATTGTACAAGTTGACATAGAAGTTGTTAGCACTATAATGTTGAACAAAGGTCTGGAAATGTTTGTTGGGCATCAGGGATATGTAACATACATAGTATTAAATAGTCACTTGGATGGATTTATGTGTGAGACCTTATGTTAATCGATATGATTGAATAGGCCTTGACCATGTTCTACTATAGTACAATACAAAATGGTCAGAGAGGATGAGCATACCTTTATCATATTCATCATTTATGTCACAACTCGTAGGGTAGTGTGCTTCTTGGAAGTAACATCGGTTGATCAGTACCATGATGTATAGTGTTCTAGTTGTAGGTGATGAGAATATTTTTTATGACTTCATAGTCATAACTCTAAATCATCTTTTATAATTATTTTATCAAGGGGGTTTGTTGGATTGATTAATATAAAGTATTATTAATTTAATTTTGACATTTAAATAAATATATATGGGACATGCTTTAATTTATGTGACACACCATTAATGAATTAACTTCATAATTTGTTAGTAAGTTCAATTTACTAGTTAGTAAATTAGTTGGTTCATGGGTTGAGAGTTAGTTGGGTACCGTAGTAGAACAACTCCATGAAATATTTTAAAATATTAAACTTTATAAGTGTTTTCAATAATAATATTTTACCTTTGTATGAAAAATTTATCAACTTTATACAATGTAGATTTTACTTTTACCTATGCACTACCCAATTCTAACAAAGAAACCATTTTAAATTTGTTCATTACTTGAACCTTGTTTACTATTTATTGTTGACATTAATAATAAATCATTATGAATATTTCTCAGTGAAATGTTTTTATGATAAAAAATATATCTGTGACATGGACATGTTTTTTTTTAATAAGCTATGTGAAGGAAGGTCTGACATGATGTGATAACTACTGAGGTATATGGTTAAGGAGGATGTTGACTTTCTATAGCTTTACCTATTGACTACCACACAAAAAATAATGCATCACAAAGAATCAATTCTACCATATTAATATTAACATATGAAAAATAACATAATTAATACATATGCACAAACAACAAATAACAATATCATAGCAAATAATACATCATTTTATTCCACTACCATGAAACTCTTTCCTTAGTTTGAGTGTAATAATGGTAAGGTATAAAAATTCCATATCTCATATTGGAGGTTCAAAATCTATTCAGAAAGTTTACATCACAATGTTGGTCATGGATGGAAAACCCCTACAAAAATACATATACACTAATATATAAATAACATTTGTAACAATCTTTATTTAACATTTTCCTCACTTAAATTTTTGGCAAATGGATGCTACAAATCAAAACAAAATAGTAACTAAAATAACATAGAATGGAGGTGGTTAAAGTTGATTCATTAATAAAACTAGACAAGCATGGGTATTTTTAATAAATAAACAAAAATAAAAATGAACCAAACCTGTGTTGTTAAAATTTGATAAGCCTGCTATGAAATTCTATTAGTAGAGTTCAAGACAAACAAGCTATACATAATTCTAAATCTAAATGAACTATATAACCAAGTTTAGCATAACCCAAAATAATATTGCCCTCCTTCTTTGATTGACCATTCAAATAAGCAGTGTTATATATCAGTAGAAACATGCACATATTGAATAGATTGTTGGTTGCAATTAGGCTTGTAATTTTGTGATAATTTTCAAAGAGTGGAAATCATGATCTATGGAGGAATACCCTGGGAGCCTACACCAAGGTCAAGAAAAATAAGACACATGGGGAGGGTTTGAATAATTAAAGAAGAATGGAAATCACCCTGTAAAACCCAATGTGAGAGATGGAGGACATGCTCGTTCCCAAAGTGATGAGAGATATGATCATCCTTCCCATAGGTTAAGTTCTCATAATCAATGGTGCTCAGAATGGATCTACAAGATGGTAAGATGTGAGGGTGTCTATGTTGAATTTGTGGCTCTAAAAACTCACATAATCCATTGGGAATAGGTTCACGATCTTGGATGATACAATAATTATTTGAATGTATCATTCAATCATAAATCTTCTCCTCAATGGGTGCATGCTAGGTACTGGAAGCAACACCAATGATTTTTACACTTTTTATGACAGTATCTATTCAAGAACTAGTTTAAATTAGTAAATTCATCATCTTCATGATTTATGTCACAACTCATAGGGTAGTGTACTTCTTGGAAGCAACATCAGTTGATCAGTACCATAATGTATAGTGTTCTAGTTGTAGGGTGTTGAGGATAGTGTACTAATACTTTTTATGATTCTGATTGATAAAAAAATTCTTGTATCAAATTCAAATAAGATGTTTTTATGCTTATTTTAGTTTATATCTTAATGGGTATGTATTTAAATTTAAATAAACATATTTCTGATTTGGGTTTGAGGATGGAAACAAATGTTATTTTTATTTTTAAACAAAATATAATGTGAAACATACATAATATTGGAATAAACATGTTTTTTATTATTCAATTCAACATAATCTTGATTTTATTTAATTGAAACATGGATTTAATACCCTCAAAAAATGTTTTAGGTGATAGACTGTAGGTATGGGCTCCTTCATGCCTAAAATGTCATCCGTGATGATAATAATATATTTGTATGAATGTAACTCATACATATAAATCAAAAAATGTATTTATATGAATTGCATTCATGAAAATATTATTTTTACAATATTATTCACTTTTAATGAAATCAATAAATTAAATACAAATTATAAATAATACACTTTAAACTAAGATAAAATACTTGTGAGACATAGGATATGAAAAAAATCAAAAGGCACTTTGGATCACGTCCTTTATGAGGTTTGAAAAAACTCAATTATAAAAATATTTTTAGCAATTATGGAAATATGAGAAATTAAGGAACCACACAAATCTAAAGGATTTATTAAAAAAATACCAGTATTAATTGTGCTTAAAATAATAGGTGTAAATATGGATGTAAAATGAGTGTCTGACATGTTAGGATTGTGGAGCTAAAAGCTTCACTGATGCAGATACAGAGGAGGTTGCAGGAGAGTTGCTGAGAGTCAGAGACACCGGCATCGGTCAGGCCAACCGACGTCGGCAGGACAGGGCAGGAAGGCAACCGACGTCGGTCAGAGATCGGCCGGCGTCGGCAACCCCCAGGTGGACAGGGACCGGCGTCGGTCGCCTGTGTGGTTTGACTGCGAGCTATTTACGGGCAGTTAGCTAACGAACCAAGTGTTTGCATGAAGAGATCTAATTTTAGACTCATAGCTGCGGATCTAATTATTGTAATTAGATGTCTAATTATTGTTTGGATGAGATCTATATAATAGACTCATGGTTGTATTGGAAAAGTGTGCTAGTGAGTAAGAGAGCATAATTATAAGCTCCTTCTGTGTGTGAGGTAGAGCAATGGTGCGTTCCTCCTAGTGCCTCAGTACCAGGTGTGTTGGTGCTGGATTGGAGAGCCAGCTGGGTTCTTCAAGAGTGTAGGATCTTGGTCACAGTTGCATGGCCTATATAGGAGATCTACATGGTAAGTAAGATCGTTGATCTGCAGGTGTATGTGTGTGTAAGGTCGAGGTTCACAGGTGAGCAGAACCGTTGTTTGATTTGCAGGTGTGCAAGGTCATATAGACAGCAACACAACAGGGAGCAGTATCAGGCAGGATCTACTTGGAGTACAAGTGTGTACTCGATTAGAGCAAGAGAGGAAGGCAAGGAAGTTCCTTCCATAAGTATGGTCTGTTGAATTGCAGGTTGTTGCAGATTCATGGGAGATCTACTTGAAGTACTTTGAGTACTTGTGGAGCACGTGGAGTGCTTGTGGAGTGCGTGGAGCACTTGTGTTATGCGTGGAGCATGGGAGGTGAACACCAACTCTGTATTTGAGTTGGGTGTTGGGACCTGTGAGAGGGAGAGCTTTGGGGAGAAGAAGTACTGTTCACTTGAGGTGTGGGAAACCTCTGTAAGGTGGTGGAGAAGAAGTGGCATCTTCTTTATTGTATTCTTTTCTGTATAAAGTGTTAATACAAGTTGTGTATTGTCTCTCATATGCTGTGTTATTCTGAATTCTAGTTACTTGGTGAATCTGGTTTATTTCCGCATATTAAGTTGCTTGAAGTTTGGTAATCAATTGTATGCTTCCGGTTTCGCATCCTGACAAGCGGGATCAGAGCATGTTTGTTGTTCTAGATTCCTGACATGACATAACACGTAATCATGTTATATACTCTAGTACATCAGGGCATGTTGAATGATAGTGTTTCACTCCATTCCTAAAGAATATATAGAGATTAGTACTTCCAATCAAAAACTGTAAGACATAGTATAACCATATCATAAATGTAACCACTTTTTAGAAGGACTTAATCAAAAATTTATTAACCTATAGATGCAACCCATAATTCCCAACCACACAATTGTCATCTCTTGTATACTTATGAGCTAATGTTGAAGAGAAATAAGTTTGGCCATAACTTTGTAGGAAGTTCCACACATATAATTATACAACCATGCATGTAAGGTATTATTTATGAAATTGATACTTCAATAGTGATCATACATAATTTTGACTCACTAAAAGACCTTTACCTTTATAGCTAACATTTAAAAATGGGTACAAAAATGATGAATTGTACCATCTTCCATATTTAGATCAAACACTCTTCGATAGGAACCTACATTGAATATTCAAAAATATTGAACATAAACACTTCACATAGAATTAAGTCAAATAAATATAATACTTTAAAAAGAATCAATAATCCACATGCTAGTAAACACAAGCTAGTTCAAAGTCTTAGGAATCAATACTCAATGTCTGAAAATTTATTCAAAAAAATAATGAAACTAACCAAATTATATTAAATGTTGAAATAGTAAATTATTAGTGCTAGTGATCCAATGTAAAATATAGTTTTCATGATTGTTATTTTTACACATAGCCCATAAAAATTCGCTCCCCTTGCCTAGTGAAGGTCTCATAAATTTAGACCTATCATTTAGGAAATAGGTGGTAGAAATAAAGGGCTAGAGGCCTAGATTTGGACTGAGACATTTAGTTTCATTAAGTACTTGAAATGGATCCTCTTAAAAATGGTGAAATACATAACCAAACCTAAACCAAAGTGGCAAAGCAAAAAATACTTAACAAAGCATCATCTGCAGAAAGAAAACTAATGTAACATATGGTCATATTTCTAAAAAGCTACACAAATATATCAAAAAAGAGGAAATCATGCTTAACACCTTCATATTTCTATCTTTACTCCTAATCCACATGAAAATTGGAAAATAATTTTTTTTAAAATAAAATTAGTTAACATTTCCCCCAAGATGTTCAAGGGCAAGGTTATAATTTAAATGGAAGTCCCAGGCAACTAAGTACATGCATATGTCTTCACAATTTTATATTGATTTTTTTTTTTTTTTTTTTTTAAAAACTTACATTATGATTAAATTAGTAATAGTATGTAGAGGAACACCTAAAAGCCACAAGTAAAATTGTGATTTGTTCAAATAATTTACAAATTAAAGTTCCAAACAAGACTAAAAGAGCAAAACTAAAATTTACACCAACCTACATAGAGAAACATGAAATAACTATAATGCAATCCCAAGTGATGAACCTCATTAACTAAAAATACAAATGAAAAATACAATAACAAGTTTAGGATGATCTAAATGCATTTTTTTCATCAAACACCTTTTTATAGAAAAGGATATGAATGTAGCCAATCAACCATGATATTTTATCCAAAATAGAGCCACTACTTCATAGAATGTAAATGTACCAGATGTAGAATGGGACTTTAGCTGACCAATCGAGGTTCATAGATTTAACATGTTTAATGAATGAACACTATATAGATGACATGTCATCATAAAGAAGGATTTTTTTATAGATAGAAAAATACACTCACCCACATGTCAATCCATCCAATGGTAAAAATAATAGTATACAAATTGAGATTGAGTTGGGATTGTCAATTGAAGTGGTGAAACAAACCAATTGGATAGTCCTGAGGACTTCAAGGGTGCAATGTAATCATATGTAAGCATAGCAAATATACATGTATGGATAAGTTTTTCATGTGCTACATACCGAAATGATGACCTTCATTGTAGAAATCATTGTTGGCAATGGTAACAATCATCCTTAGAAAAAGTTTTACTGCAAAGCCCATACAACCTCAACACCACATGAATTGCACTATGTATCATTATTTGTGTGTTTTATATAAAAAAATTTAATCAGAGCTTGGAATAAATTCTATATTAGCAAGTCAACCATCTGACACTTTTATTTCTACCATAATGAGGTGAAAGCTAGTGCAACACTACATGAAGATGGAATTGAAGAGAAAAAAAGGTGTTATTTATTATCTCTAGATTGTTATAATATGATTTATGAAGGCTCGCTTATGTACATGAGGGCCACCTATAAGAAAGTTGTGAGGTCACCTGATTCAAAGTCATTTCATATGATCAACCTTGATGGAAAGATAGGGAAACATCTTAGTATTTTTCTTCTTATTGATACAATGCATTTGCATCTGCTCTCCCCCTTCAATAAAAATCCAAATGTAAATGGGTGCGATACAACACATATATGGTCCTATAAAAATTTGAAGTAGTTAGGTGTGATTCAACACAGGTACGTGTTCCTTTAATGTCCAAAATAGGATGTTAAGTGTAAGTTGGTGAGGTGTTATTGCTTTTTCACCTTGAACAAATTGTATGAATAATATGGAATGAGTGTGATTAACTAAAGTTTAAATGTTCCACATTTGACTTCCATTAATACCTTGTTGGGGATTTTAATTATCACCTATCAATTTGACTTTTTAAATAGTTCTGTAGTGATACCTTACGTGGTAATTTTTATCCTAACATGTCACATCTTTAAAATATAGAGATTAAATAGTTGACAATCTAAGTTTACTATGAGTGAAAATTTTAAGTGTTGATATGACATCATTTGGGTGTCATGTAGGTGTGAAGTTAGGGTGCACCGCTATTGATACCACCCTTAAAGAGCAAATTATAAAATATGTTTTCAAAACACTTTAATTATATTTTTTCAATGTACAGGTTAGTTTTAGTTTCATTATTAGGTATAGTTAGTTTTAATTGCATTCACATTTTTCTTTCATGTACCATGACATGAGCATCAACCAACTCTCCTCAATAATGCCATCCTTTTGTTTAGTGGAAGAATATGTATTCCAAACACACTCACCATAACCAACAAGTGGTTACAATTAGTTAATTATTCAAAACTATATAATAATCATATACAAATAAACATCAAATCCAACGAACATTATCAATCAAATGAATAAAATTAAGCAATGATTAAACATAACAAATTCACGCAATCCATACCCTAAAATATATATCTAGTTAATTAATCAGATGTTATCTTAGCACAAATCAATTCTATAAATCCAATGATGGGGAAAATAGGATGTGATAACAAAGATGAGAATATTGGTTGCTACGTACAAAAATAATGAGCAGGTAAAGGATACATCATTATTATGATTGACATCCTTGAAGATTATACAAAAAATGGAGGATGAATAGGGTTTATGACCAATCATATATATATATATATATATATATATATATATATATATATATATATATATATATATATATATATATATATATATATATAAAGTAGACTAAATTATTCTTACTCCTTCAAACAATGTATATTATTGTAAATATATATAATTATAATAATTCATAAATCTCTTTGTCTTCTTTTAATTTAGATATAATTATATTAAATATTTAGAAAAAATATATAATAGTAACTTCTAAGTGTTAAAAATTATAATAATTTTTAAATATAAATGCACAACGTATATATTTATAGAATTCTAATTTCATATATATATAACAATTTTATAGTTTTTTTATAAAAATATCTGACATAAACCTGGTACTAACTTTGCACATACTTTTAGTACAAATGTGACATAAGTATGGTGCTACTATAATGCGAACATGATGCAAATGCAATAAAAATGTCTAATTATATACTTTATGAACAAAAATTGTTCTACAAAAACGGAGACCACCATTAAAAAGTTCTAAAAAGAAAAGGAAAAAAAAGAAAATCTCTTTAAACAAAGTCCATACTCTGTGCAAACACAACCGTAATCGAAATATAAATTAAAAATAATAATACACAATTGATATATGTAATTTATTTATATATGAAGTATATCCCTAGAAGCATTACATTAAATAACTAAATTACATAAAATGTTGCCATCCATACTCATAATCAGGAAATAAACATATATCTATAGATTTTTCAAACAAATATATTCAAGATATTTCTACTAGTTATCCGCAATAATAGCCGAGGTCAAAATGATTTACTTTTTGTAACAAACGTCCAAACAATAAAATGAAATCTTAAACAAGGACAAAACGTTTTTAAAGATTTTTTTAAACGATTTTCCAATTTAAGAAACCTGAAAAACACAAAATCCGCGGCTTATGATCACCAATTTTTAAAATAAATTGCTACCTGATCCCAAAGGGCATTAGCTTTGGGATCAGCTTCTAAGCGATCAATGCTAGAGCTTTCAGAGCTGTGCGCTCACTTGCCTACTTAGAAGAAGCGAATCCAATAGGCCTGGCTGGGAATACCTTGATTGACAACGGTGAGCAAGTAATAGCCAGAAGCAGCCGCAACGGGGCTTGGCGGAGCCTTCACAACCGTCGAATAAAACCCATTTCCTTTTGTGGAAGGTATTGGTGCCAGCGAAAGCATTCTCTGGTTCATTGACTGTGTGTGAGATGTAAACGGAGGTGCATACGCGTGGAAACTGACATTCGAGCTCAATGTCCCAGTCACTGTGAAGTTCACAAGAAAATCTGTTCCATAACGGATCTCATCCGCGAGATTTACATACGTAATATTTGGGCGAACAACATCATACTGCGCGTCTAGATAATAAGGAATGTAGGCTTCCACCCGCAGCTCGGTTTTCGAATAGACGTTGTTGGAGAAAGTGTAAAAATCGTTGGGGTTGCTTCCGGCCACCAGGATGCGCCCGTCGGGAAGAAGATTTGCGGTTGAATGATACATTCGAGCAATTGTTGTATCAGCCAGGACCGTGAACCGATTCCCGGCGGCTTGCGCGGGTTTGTAGAGCCACGGATTCAACACGGGCACCCTCGCATCTTGCCAGCCGGCAGATTCATTCTGAGCACCGTTGATTATGAGAATTTCACCCGTGGGAAGGATGATCATATCTCCCATCACTCTGGGCCCGGGCATGTCCTCCATCTGCCACACCGGCTTTTGCGAGGTGATTTCCATTCTTCCGCAATTGTTCAAACCCTCCCCGTATGTCTTATTCTGCTCGGCCTTGGTGTACGCTCCCACGGGTGTTCCCCGCAGATAATGATTTCCACTCTTTGAAAATTGTGTCAACCCAACAAACCCATCGGGTAGACCTCAAAGCACCACCTTCCTGCCCTGATGCTAAAACCTCATCTCCAACTTAGCCAAGTTGAAGGTAAACTCTACCAAAGAAGCCATCCATGTCATTCCCAAGATGACATCATTATCACCCATGTCAACTACATAGAAATCATCCTCCAACTCATAACCTTCACCCAATCTAAGGCAAAGATTTGAAATCTTCTATGTGCATACTAATTTCTGGCCATTAGCCACCATAACTCTAAATCTAGCATGCTCCTTCATTTTCCAACCCCTCTTAACCACTAGTTGTGCATCTATAAAATTGTGAGTGGCCCTTGTATCAATCAATGCAATCACCTTCTGTCCCTGTATCATACCACACATCTTAAAGGAAATTGCCTTTTGGGCTTCTGTCAACCTGGCTAGGGATTTCTCATCCCCTGAACTCTCCTCGGAAGCATTGCTCTCTTGGCTAGAATCAAAATTAGATTGTTGCCCCTCATCTTGCGACTGTGACTCCTCAACTGAAAAGTACACCATCTGCTTGGCTTTAGCCTTCAAAGGACACTCATGAGATAAATCCCACAGCTCCCTACACTGAAAACAAAGTTTTTAATTTCTTAGCTCATTTAGTGACTCACTGTCCAACTTCTTTAACTCTCCCTTTTCTGGCTGTACATCTTTATGCATTGGTTTCTTGTCCTTATCCTTCTTAAAATGAGAGTCCTTTGAAGTGAACGTGCCCTTGTAAGCAGAAGGCGCTAAGTCTCTAGCCTTCCTAATAGCATCCTGCAGAGTGGGAGGATCATGTCCCTTCACCTAACCACAAAGGGGGTCTGACAGTCCATCCGTGAACAACACTATCAACCTCTTTTCTAATATGTCTGTCACCAAAACTGAAAGCCTCTGAAAATCTAAAATGTAGCTATCTACAAGGCCCCACTATTTAAGCTACGCTAACTCCTTGAAATGAAGTTCAGGATCTTTCATGTCAAATCTGTCAATGAGTCTCTCAGTAAACTCTGCATAGGTATCTATCTAGTTATGGCCAAGTGTGACCATACCATGGTGAAACCACTCGTGGGCACTCCCATCCAAGTGCAATGTAGCATACTTAATTGTATCCTCCTCAGGCATGGGATTAAGCTGGAAATAAGTGTCTAACTTCTAGACCCATGTTCACGCTGAAGTCTTCCCTGTAACGTCATCATATGGAATAGACAACTTTCCCAACTTCTTCCTCATCTCATAGTTTTGTTGCCTATTTCCTCTCATAGGCATATGCTTGAGTCTAACATCCATATACTCCCTGAAGGACATTTCACCCTGAAAATCTGGTCTAACATTTCTCTAATCCTCCAGTATTTGGTCCTGTATCTCCTACTGTGTAGGACCAACATCATTCTGGTCATTCTATCTCAGAGGGAATTATGGCATGAGTGGTCTTGTAGTAGAACCTGCTCTAACATATGTTCGGGCTCCTCTATTAATTGATGCATCTCTATTACCTTGTCCACCTACCTAGTTAGCATTATTACCCTGGTTGGCATTATTGCCTTGATCTTCTCTAGTCATGTATTGTGTAATTGCTAGAGCCATCTGCTGCAATGTGCCCTGTAGCTCCCTTTGCCCCTTGGCAAGATCACTGAGCATCATCCTAGTGTTAGGTTCTCCCCTTTCCCCATCTCTGTCACCCATGGCTAGTGTTGAAGAAGGGTCACCCTCCTCTTCAATCTCTGAAAAAATTTGTAAGTCTGGGTTTGTCTGATTTCTCCTCAAGAAGTACTGATGTGTTGGATGCATGAAACCTCACAAGATGGAAAGAAAAATAGGCTTTGATACCACTGTAATGGACACCCCTGTTGTGGCTAAACTAACCCAGCAGAAACTCCTTATGACTCTGGAAGGTTTGCTAGTATTGGTTTTTTTTTTGTGTTTTACAAAGACTATTGCATGTAACATAAATATAGAATTGCAAACATAGATATACACAGCTAAAATAACCAACACACTATATTTATATTAATTACAAAATGAGTAAATGAGTACAATGTCATCACATGGTAACTCACTAAATACTCCGATGATCGTATGAACATCATTTTAAGTGGACATCCCAGTGAGTGCCGAAGGTGCATTCATTTTGTTCTCCATCCAGCAAAACTATGGACTCTGCACGCTGAAATCTATGGACTCTTGTAGGCTGAAATCGACAGACTCTATAGGCTGAAATCTATGGACTCTATAGGACGAAATCTATGGACTCTGTAGGCTAAAATCTATGGACTCTGCACACTAGAATCTACGGACTTTGTAGGCTAAAATCTACGAACTCAATAGGTTGAAATCTACAGACTCTGTAGGATGAAATCTATGGACTCTGCAGGCTGAAATCTATGGACTTTGCAGGCTAAAATCTACGGACTCTACAAGATGAAATCTATGGACTCTGTAGGCTGAAATCTACAGACTCTGCAGGCTAAAATCTATGGACTCTATAGGCTGAAATCTATGGACTTTGCAGGCTAAAATCTATGGACTCTGTAGGCTAAAATTTAATTTCTATGGACTCATGCAGGCTTGTATCTACAAACTCACCTAGCTGCTACAAGATGCCACAATGACGGAGCTACTACAATGATGAGATGCTACAGTGGTATGACTGCTACAGTGGCATGGTTGCTATAGTGGCACAACTATTATAGTGGCATGAATGCTACAATGGCTGAGAGCACAAACTCCAAAGACCAATCCCAAGGATTGATGTTTAGAGTGCTACAGATGAGAAGGATGTTCTCAAATGCCCAAATAAGCTGCAAGTGCAACAATTATTTTCTTCTTATCGAACCTGCCCACAGAAGCCACAAACACTTCCCTTTATCCTTTCTCCAAGGGGCGACTCAACTCACTTGAGCAATGTGAGATAAAGGATGTGCAACAGTTTATTCATTAGAATATTGCTTATGTCTCCCTTGGGTACCATCCCCATAAAGTAAATATTTAAAGTAACACTTAATATCTTGCCATTGGGTTAAATGTTACTTTTTATAGCACTTCAGGCCTGAAAATATACTAGCAACCATACTCTGAATGGTGTAAGTGATAGCTCACTAGAAAGCTCTCGTCAAGGAGTGTCAAATCCAATCATCAAAATTGGCCTCTGCTACATCCTGTTAACTTACTACAAATAGTAAGTATGCCTGAAACTCAGTAAATCAACTCTATTTTGGCCCAAACTAAAAATTACTAGGCCAAAACACTCTAGGATCCCTTTAAACCCTTCATTAGCCCTTGAGACCATGTAGAACTAGGCTAACGCACACACACATTTGGGGACAACACCATCCATCTCTCTTTTTTCGGAGATGATGTTCATAGATAAGGGAGAAATCTTGGTGAGAACACTAAAGGCACTTCTCTTCTTTCAGAAGTAGTCTACAACAAACAGCAAGAGTTCTTTCTGATAAGTAATAGATAAGTAAATGTAACAAGGGTGCAGTAACCAGTAGAATGAGGTGTAGCACAAAGTCTCCACCTCAACTACCCAAGAGTGAAATACAAAGGATAATGAGGGCACAAAGTCATCCCAAGGTCCTTTACATAGAAAGAAACTAAAAACACACACACTAGAAACAATTGTGGCAGCACAAAGTCTTTCCATAATTGGCTTCAGGACACCTTCATGATTACTTCCACTAGTTCTGCTTATTTCATTAAAATGGACAAAATGCATTCAGAAAATAGACATAAGAACAAATCTCCTACATGACACAAGCTATTACAGCACAAAGTCTGAAAGTACCCTGCTTTCTCATTCAAATAAAGAAATATGATTAACAATCTGAGCTCAAAGTCTCAGTAATCACCTTTCAATTTTGGCAGAGTTTTACTTCTATATCAGAGAGATCTATTTTGCATAAAATAAGAGATTACAATATATAGCAGCCAAGAAAGACTTGACACTTTGTTTCATGGAATGGCCCATGCTGCATTCAATGCCTTGAATGCATTTTTAGTTTTGTCAAGGAGCCATGCTGGAATAGGGAATCTACCTTAACTGTGGCATGTCGATTCATCTCAAATGTCTCCTCAAAAGTATAGGCTGCCTAGTCTTCTTCCTGATATTGGTGTAGCTGTCCACTTTATCTTCACTCCATGGATAAAATCAGGTCGCATCTTTGAGTGCTTACGCACTCAGATGT
The DNA here is from genome assembly GCA_037957365.1 of Torreya grandis. Classification (NCBI taxonomy): domain Eukaryota; kingdom Viridiplantae; phylum Streptophyta; class Pinopsida; order Cupressales; family Taxaceae; genus Torreya; species Torreya grandis. The sequence continues at coordinate 1,042,060 of JARHVA010000056.1, forward strand.
TACTTGGTCGATTGTTCCACCTACTAGAATAACTCTCTTATAAATATTTCAATATCTCCTGTAGCGTTCCCCTCTTTCCTGTTGCAATTTGAGCTCTCGAGCTATCTTCTTCAGCTAGTCGCTTGTTTGTTCTTTAGGTTCTGTGCCACATTTGAAAATCAATGGATATTTCATTACCCTGAATTTGACATTTGTGGGGATGTCATTGGTTGTTGGTCACTCGAACCAATTTAAACCATGAACCTTTGGACCATGGAAGTTCATTGGTTCAAAGGTTCAGGCGGTCTTATCGGCTCCTTGGTTCCATCACTTCTTTGGTTCATTTGACTTCCTGGTTCATTCACCTTGAAGCTTCCTTGAACCTTTGAACCTTTGAATCATTTTGGTTCAAAGTTTAACAGTTCAATCGCTTTCTCAGAATCCTTTGTTTTTCTAAGTCTCTCGAGATTTGAAATTCTTTCAGCTTTATGTCTTTGGAACACCCCGAAGGGAAGGTGTCCCTTCGGTCTTTGAGATAGGTCCATTTCATGGTCGCTGAGAGTCCCTCGCAAGGGTACCTACCCTTTCAGGTCCTTTAGGTGGCCTTCTTCTTCAAATCCTTCAGACAAAATGTTTGAAGGAATTCCTTCAAACATTTTATTTAAAGGAAATCTTTCATTTGCCTTAACCGCTTTCTTTTGGGCCTTTAATCATTCCTTTGAACAAAATGTCTGAAGGAATTCCTTCAGACATTTTGTCTGAAGAATTTTACTTTTAAAATTCCACCATGGCAAATCCCTCCAAAAGATATATTTTGTTTCATTTGCCCTCCGCAAGGGCACTTGTCTTTCAGGCTTTGGGACACCTTCTGATTGAACTGACCGATTAAACTAACTGATTGAACCGACAGTTCCATAGTTCAACGGTTCAACAGTTCATTCTTTTATTTGAAGCATCCTTTTGTTTAAGTCTTTTGATCTTATTTAACCCATTAAACCTTTGAACCCATTGAACCATTTTGGTTCAACGGTTCATTCTTTTACTCTTCAAAGCCTTCTTTTCTTCTGAGTCTTTCGAAACCGTTGAAGTTGCTGAAGCGGTTGAACTTTGAACTTGCTGAAGCACTTAACTCTTTAAGTCTGTCAATGTTGTTAAACCTTTGAACCCATTGAACCTTTGAACCATTTTGAAGCAGGGTTCAATGGTTCAATGGTTCAATCCTTTGTTTGAAGCTTGCCGATGGACATTTTGGTTGAACCTCGGCGTTGAACCAATCTTGAAATTGCCTAAGTATTGGGAACTTGTTTCTTTGTGAGAGCCCACCTATTGAATTCATTGAACCTACGAGTCCCTTAGCTGAAAAAGCTTGAACAATGAAGAATTTGAATACTCATAACATTTTTTGAGAAGGGAAGAGAGAATTTTGGCCTGCAGGACCAAAATAGTTCATATGTTGTCCCAAAAATGAGTGACAGATTTTGGGAACAATAAAACACAATTTACCTTTTGGCATCCCAACCTCCATGGAGCTTCATGGCTAATTTTTCAATTTTCATTTTTTTAGTCAACGGGCTGACCTCTATCGATCCTCTATGCAATTTATTTGTTGCCATGCATTATGCGTTTTGAGATATGATTTTATTTTTCTGTGTGATAAGTTATTTTTGATGTGGGGTTGAGTGCTTAGAAAATGTCCATGTAGTTAGTTCTGATAGTAAGGCTTCCATCTACATGGCCTTCTAGGTGGCATGGGCATCATGGCGTGGGGTTGTTTCTATATGAACTACATTTTTTCAAACTAGCATGAGCTCTAATATTTTAATCAAAGGCCCAAATTTTCTCAGTGCAATTTTTGGAACTAACACATTCTCCAATTAACTATTTACTCAATGCTTGATTATAATGTTTGAAATTCATTTTTTAGTAGTAATAATATGTTTTTTTTACATATTTGTCTTACTTTTAGTTCAATTTTAGTGGTGTTATTTTCATTGATATTCATGACTAGTAGTAAATAGAGTAGTTTTGATTTGGCTTTTCATTACAAGGGATTATTAAATCTCACCTAATTAGGGTGAAGATACTACATGGCCTTTGATCAGTCACCTATGATTTTATGAGTTGACATATGAGTTATTAGCACCATAGTGTTGAACAAAGGTTTGCCAACATTTATTGGGCATTAGGGAGATATGTCATACATCTTATTGAATAGTCACTTGGATGTATTTATTTGTGAGACCTTATGTCAATTGATATGTTTGAATAGGACTTGGTCATGTTATACAATAGTATAGTAAAAAATGGTCAAAAGGGATGAACATATTTCGATCATATTCATCATTCACATCACAACTAGTAGGGTAGAAGTATTCTTGGAGGTGGCATTAGTTGGTTAGTACCACGATGTATAATGTGTTAGTTACAAGTATGGAGGATATTTTTTATGAATTTATAGTCATAGATTTGGATCATATTCTATACCCATTGTTGGATCAAGGGGTTTGTTGAGTTAGTTGAACCAAAACATTAGTACTTTAGTTTTGATATTTAAATAAATGTATATGGGAAATAATTTACTTTATTTGACACCTATATTAGTGAATTAACCTCATAATTTGTTAGTATGTTAGTTTTACAATTTGGTAAGTTAGTTGATTTATAGGTTAAGAGTTAGTTGGGTCCTATAGTGGAACAAACCCATGAAAGCTTTTAATAGATTGAACTTTATAAATGTTTTCAATCATAATATTTTACCTTTGTATTCAAAAGTTATCAAATTTATACAATTATGGAGGATCTATTTGAGGCTAGAGGATAATTTCCCTTCTCCAGTTAACTATTCACTAAAATTTTGGGTATAATGTTTGAAATTCAGTTTTGGTTACAATAGTATATTTTTTCCTAGTTTTTGTTACTTTTAGTTCAGTTTAGGGGGTGTTTAATTCACTGATATTCCTGATTAAGAGTAGAAAAAGTCATTTTGATTTATTTTTTTGATACAAGGGCTTCTCACATCTCACCTAATTAGGGGGAAGATATTATATGGCCTTTGATCAGTCATTGGTGATTATACAATTTGACATAGAAGTTGTTAGCACTATAGTGTTGAACAAAGGTCTAGAAATGGTTGTTGGGCATCAAGGATATGTAAAATTCATAGTAGTGAATAGTCACTTGGATGGATTTTTATGTGAAACCTTATGTCAATCGATATGGTTGAATAGGCCTTGATCATATTCTACTATAGTCTAATACAAAATGGTCAGATGGGATGAACATACCTTCATCATATTCATCATTCATGTCACAACTCATAGGGTAGTGTTCTTATTAGATGCCTCTAATGGACTTCTCACCTATCAACATAATTTCCCTTCTAACATCCTAACCTCTACAGAGCTTCATGGTTCATTTCATAATTTTCATTTTTACAATCAATGGGCTGACCTCCATCGAGCCTCTACACATTTTATTTACTACCATACATTATGTCTTTTGGGATGTGCTTTTATTTGTCTATGTGACAAGTTATTTTGACATGGGGATAAGTGATTTTAACATGTCCATGTAGGTAGGTCTAACGGTGAGGCTACCATCTATGTGGCCTTACAGGTGGCATGGGCATCATGGCATGGGGTTGTTTCTATATGAACTATGTGTTTTTAAACTAGGATGAGCTCTAATATTTTAATCAAAGGCACAAAATTGCTTGGCATAATTTTGGGCACTAACATTGGCTCTCCCCAGGGGATGTACACCCCTATGGGTATGCAAAGAACCCCATAACATAAGATAAGGTGCCAATCCATTGCATAGAGTTAAAACTTTAGAAAATTTCACAATAAACACCCATGAAGGCTCAAAAAAACAAGGAGGACTGACAAAAAATAGATCAAGTGGCTCTAGAAATGAACACATGACAAAAATGATGAAAGGAAATATACAAGCAAGGCTGAAAGTAGAGAGGTAACAAAATAAAAAGACTATACACTATACAATTTTTTACATAGTCATGGGCTCAGTCTAGGAAATTTTTTAGATGTTTGCCATTAACTGGAAAGTTTGGAATTTCATCATCCCATAATTTCCTAATCATTTCTAGCATCTTGGTGGCCAAGATGAAGTAAACCAATCTCTGCACTTGCCTGATGGTATTGCTACCAGGATGTAATGGGATGAAGTACTAAAACAAATCCTCCCTATATGGTCTCAAATATGGATAAGACCATGCAAAAATATTTTGGCACTCCTTTAATAGTGATAAATAATTTTTTTCTCGACTGTGATTAGTTGAGTACCAAGTAAGAGTGCCTCATGATCAGTAATGTCATTTTTGCACTTGAAGTACTTCTTGAAAGAAGACTAAAAACATTCATTGTTGGGGGAATAGAAGACAATCCCAACTTCATCTAATGACATTCTCCAAACAACACCTTTGTTTTTTTCCATATTTTTGTTACTTTTAGTTCAATTTTGGTGGTGTTGTTTTCATTGATATTCCTGACTAGTAGTAAATAGGTAGTTTTGATTTGGTTTTTTGATACAAGGGCTTCTTACATATTAACTAATTGGGGTGAAGATACTGCATGGCCTTTGATCAGTCACCTATGATTCTATGACTTGACATATGAGTTATTATCACCATAGTGTTGAGCAAAAGTTTTCCTACATTTGTTGGGCATCAGGGAAATATGTCATACACATTATTGAATAGTCACTTGGATGGATTTATTTGTGAGACCTTAAGTCAATTGTTATGTTTGAATAGGCCTTGATTGTGTTCTACTATAGTACATTAAAAAATGGTCAAAGGGGATGAACATACTTTGATCATATTCATCATTCATGTCACAACTAGTATGGTAGAAATATTCTTAGAGGTGGCATTGTTTGGTCAGTACCACGATGAATAGTGTGCTAGTTACAAGTATGGAGGATATTTTTGAAGACTTTATAGTTATAGCTCTAGATCATCTTCTATACCCATTGTTGAATTAAGGGTTTTGTTGGGTTAGTTGATCCAAAACATTAGTACTTTAGTTTTGATATTTAAATAAATGTATATGGGACATACTTTAATTTATTTGATACCCCTATTAGTGAATTAGCCTCATAATTTGTTAGTAAGTTAGTTTTACTAGTTGGTAAGTTAGTTGGGTCCTATAGTGGAACCACCCCATGAAAGCTTTTATTAGCTTGAACTTTATAAATGTTTTTAATAATACTATTTTATCTTTATATTCAAAAGTTATCAAATTTATACAATTATAGAGGATCTATTTGATGCTAGAGGATAATTTTGCCTCTCTACTTAACTATTCACTAAAATTTTGGGTATAATGTTTGAAATTTATTTTTGGTTGCAATAGTATATTTTTTTTCTAGTTTTTTATTACTTTTAGTTTGGTTTTGCTGGTGTTAAATTCACTGATATTCATGATTAGGAGTAGATAGAGTCATTTTGATTTAGTTTTTTTCTACAAGGGTTTCTCACATCTCACCTAATTGGGGGGAAGATATTGTATGGGCTTTGATCAGTCATTGGTGATTGTATAAGTTGAAATAGAAGTTATTAGCACTATAGTGTTGAACAAAGGTCTAGAAATGGTTGTTGGGCATCAGGGAGATGTAACATACATAGTACTAAAAAGTCACTTAGATGGATTTCTGTGTGAGACCTTATGTCAATCGATATGATTGAATAGGCCTTGACCATGTTCTACTATAGTACAGTACAAAATGGTTAGAGAGGATGAGCATACCTTTATCATATTCATCATTTATGTCACAACTCATAGGGTAGTGTGCTTCTTGGAAGCAACATCGGTTGATCAGTACCATAATGTATAGTGTTCTAGTTATAGGTGCTGAGAATATTTTTTATGACTTCATAGTCATATCTCTGAATCATCTTTTATACACATTATTGTATCAAGGGGGTTTGTTGGCTTGATTGATCTAAAGTATTAGTATTTTAATTTTAACATTTAAATAAATATATATGGGACATTCTTTAATTTATGTGACACACCATTAATGAATTAACTTCATAATTTGTTAGTAAGTTCATTTTACTAGTTAGTAAATTAGTTGGTTTATGGGTTGAGAGTTATTTGGGTACCATAGTGGAACCACTCCATGAAATATTTTAAAAGATTAAACTTTATAAATGTTTTCAATAATAATATTTTACCTTTGTATTCAAAATTTATCAATGTTATACAATGTAGATTTTACTTTTACCTATGCACTACCCAATCCTAAGAAAGAAACCAATTTAAATTTGTTCATTTCTTGAACCTTGTTTATTATTTATTGATGACATTAATAATAAATCATTATGAATATTTCTCAGCGAAATGTTTTTATAATAAAAATATATATCTGTGACATGGACATGTTTTTTTTATAAGCTATGTGAAGGAAGGTCTGACATGATGTGATAACTACTGAGGTATAGGGTTAAGGAGGATGTTGACTTTTTATCGCTTTACCTATTGACTACAACACAAACAATAATGCATCACAGAGAATAAATTATACCATATTAATATTAACATATGCAAATTAACATAATTAATATATATGCACAAACAACAAATAACAATATCATAGAAAATAATACATCATTTTATTCGACTACTGTGAAAATCTTTCCTTAGTTTGAGTGTAATAATGATAAGGTATAAAAATTCCATATCTCATATTGGAGGTTCAAACTCTATTCAGAAAGTTTACATCACAACGTTGGTCATGGATGGAAAACCCCTACAAAAATACATATACACTAAAATATAAATAACATTTATAAGAATCTTTATTTAACATTTTCCTCACTTAGATTTTGTGCAAATGGATGCTACAAATCAAAACAAAATAGTCACTAAAATAACATAGAATGGAGGTGGTTAAAGATGATTTATTAATAGAACTAGACAAGCATGGGTACTTTTAATTAAAAAAACAAAAATAAAAATGAACCAAACCTGTGTTGTTAAAATTTGATAAGCCTGCTATGAAATTATGTTAGTAGAGTTCAAGGCAAACAAGCTATACATAATTCTAAATCTAAATGAACTCTATAACCAAGTTTAGAATAACCCAAAATAATATTGCCCTCCTTATTTGATTGACCATTCAAACAAGCAGTGTTATATTTCAGTGGAAACATATACATATTGAATAGAATGTTGGTTGCAATTAGGCTTGCACTTTTGTGATAATTTTCAAAGAGTGGAAATCATGATCTATGGAGGAATACCCTGGGAGCCTACACCAAGGTCGAGAAAAATAAGACACATGGGGAGGTTTTGAATAATTATAGAAGAATGGAAATCACCTTGTAAAACCCCATGTGAGAGATGGAGGACATGCTCAGTCCCAAAGTGATGAGAGATATGATCATCCTTGCCATAGGCTAAGTTTTCATAATCATTGGTGCTCAGAATGGATCTATAGGATGGTAAGATGCAAGGGTGTCTGTCTTGGCTTTATGGCTCTAAAAACTCACATAATCCATTGGGAATAGGTTCACGATCTTGGATGATACAAAAATTACTTGAATGTATCATTCAATAGTAAATCTTCTTCTTAATGGGTGCATGCTAGGTACTGGAAGTAACACCAATGATTTTTACACTTTTTATGACAATATGTATTCAAGAACTAGTTTAAATTAGTAAATTCATCGTATTCATGATTCATGTCACAACTCGTAGGGTAGTGTGCTTTTTGGAAGCAACATCAGTTAATCAGTACCATAATGTATAGTGTTCTAGTTGTAGGTGTTGAGGATATTTTTTATGACTTCATAGTCATAGCTCTGAATCATCTTTAACACACATTGTTAGATCAAGGGTGTTTGTTGGGTTGATTGATCTAAAGTATTAGTATTTTAGTTTTGGTATTTAAATAAATATATACAAGACATGATTTAATTTATGTGACACCACATTAGTGAATTAAATTCTTAATTTGTTAGTAAGTTGGTTTTACTAGTTAGTAAATTAGTTGATTCACAGGTTGAGAGTTAGTTCGGTGCCATAGTGGAATCACTCTGTGAAATATTTAAATATATTTTAATTTTTAAGTATTTTTAATAATAATGTTTTACCTTTATGTTCAAAAGTTATCAACTTTATACAATGTAGATTTTACTTTTACATATGCACTATCCAATTCTAACAGAGAAACCAATTTAAAGTTGTTCATTGCTTGAACCTTGTTTATTATTTTTTGATGACATTAATAATAATTCACTATGAATATTTTTTAGTGAAATATTTCTATAATATAAAATATATCTTTGACCTGGATAGTGTGCTAGTTACACGTGTGGAGGATATTTTTGATAACTTCATAGTCTTAGCTTTGGATCATCTTCTGTACGCATTGTTAGATCATGGGGGTTTGTTAGGTCAATCGATCTAAAGCATTAGTAATTTAGTTTTGAAATTTAAATAAATTTATATGGCACATACTTTACTTTATGTGACACTCCTATTAGTGAATTAACTTGGTAATTTGTTAGTAAGTTAGTTTTACTAGTTAGTAAGTTAGTTGGTTTATAGGTTGATAGTAGTTAGGTCCCGTAATGGAACCACGACATGAAAACTTTTAATAGCTTGAAATTTATATATAGTTTTAATAATAATATTTTATCTTTGTGTTCAAAATTTATTAAATTTTTATGATATAGAGGATCTATTAGAGGTCGAAGGATAATTTCCCTTCTCTAGTTAACTATTCACTCAAAGTGTGGGTATAATGTTTGAAATTCATTTTGGTAATAATAGTATGTTTTTTTTAGTTTTTTTGTTACTTTCAATTAATTTTTGGTGGTGTTCACTTCATTGATATCCCTGATTAGGAGTAAACATAGTAGTTTTGATTTAGTTTTTCACTATAAGGGCTTCTCACATCTCACCTAATTGGGGGGAAGATATTGTATGTGCTTCAATCAATCAATGGTGATTGCACAAGTTGACATAGTTTTATCACCATAATGTTGAGCAAAAGTCTAGAAACAGTTGTTGGGCATCGGGGAGATGTGTCATATATGGTATTGAATAGTCACTTAGATGGATTTATGTGTGAGACCTTATGTCGATCAATATGGTTGAATAGGCCTTGATCATGTTCTACTATAGTACAGTAAAAAATAATTAGAGGGGATAAACATACCTTGATCATATTCATCATTCGTGTCACAAATCATAAGATAGTGTGCTTCTTTGAGGCAACATCAATTGATCAGTGTCATGATGTATAATGTTCTAGTTGCAGGTGTTGAGGATATTTTTTATGACTTCATAGTCATAGCAATGAATCATATCTTATGTATGCATTGTGGGATCATGGGGGTTGATTGGGTCAATTGATCTAAAGTATTAGTATTTTAATTTTATTATTTAAATAAATATATATGGGACGTGCTTTGTTTTATGTGACACTCCATTAGTGAATTAACTTCACAATTTATTGGTATGTTGGTTTTACTAGTTAGTAAATTAGTTGATTCATAGGTTGATAGTTAGTTGAATGTCATAATAGAATCACTCCGTGAAAGTTTTTAATAGTTTAAAAATTTTAATTGTTTTCAATAATAATATTTTACCTTTGTGTTTAAAATTTATCAACTTTATACAATGTAAATTTCACTGTTACCTATACACCACCCAATCCTAATAGAGAAATCAGTTTAAAGTTATTCATTGCTTGAATCTTGTTTACTATTTCTTGATGACATTAATAATAAATCGCTGTGAAATATTTCCATTTTTTCTGTAACATGGACGTATGTGCTTTTTAATAAACTATATGACGGAAGGTCTGACATGATGTGACAGCTACTAGTGTAAGGTTATGGGGGACGTTAACCTTTTGTCACTTTACGTATTGACTCCACAAACACAATAGCAAAGAATACACCGTTTTGTTCCACTACCATGTAACTCTTTCCTTAGTTTGAGTGTAATAATGGTAAGGTATAAAAATGCCATATCTCATATTGGAGGTTCAGACTCTATTCAGAAAGTTTAGATCGCAACGCCGGTCACGGATGGAAAACCCCTGCAAAAATACATATGCACTGAAATATGATTAGCATTTGTAACAAAATTTATTCAACATTTTCCTCGCTTAGATTTTGTGCAAATGGATGCTACAAATCAAAACAAAACGGTCACTGGAATAGCATCGAATGGAGGCGGTTAAAGCTGATTCATTAATAGAACCAGACAAGCATGGAAATTTTCAAAAAAGAAACAACAATAAAAACGAGCGAAACCTGTGGTGTCAAAATTTGATAAACCTGCTGTGAAATTCTGTTCGCGGAGTTCAGGGCAAACAAGCCGCACGTAATTCCAAAATTTCCATAAACTATATAACCAAGTTTAGAATAACCCAAAACAATATTGCCCTCCTTTTTCTTTTTTTTCCACAATCGTCCACTTCCTTACTGACTCCACGAACCGCAGTCTTCTGGAATTTCTGTGCAATCAAATTGAAGAGAAGCCGTATACTTTGATTGACCATTACAGCAAGCCATGCACGCCTCGAACAGAATGCTGGTTGTAATTAGGCTTGCAGTTTTGCTGGTTACCATATCATCAAGTTGGGAGCAGCAGCTGCAAGGGAAATGGGAGTTACTGTTAGAGAACGCCGGCATATCGGCAATGCATGCGGTACTGCTTCACACCGACAAAGTTATCATGTACGATCGAACCGATCGGGGTCCGTCAAACATCACCAGAACCGACCCGACCTGCAATAACGTTTCCCTTCCTCTTGAATTCAATTCAGAATGCTGGGCACAGTCGATCGAATATGACATTGCCACCAATAAAGTGAAGCCTCTGCACCTCGTCACCGACACTTGGTGCTCTTCCGGTGCTGTTACCAGCGACGGGACGCTTGTGCAGACGGGCGGATTTGGTATAGGCGAGAATGTTACTCGCTATTTCAAACCATGCTCGGACGGCAAATGCGACTGGGTGGAGTCGACTACCGAGAAGCTATCCGCCAGGAGGCGGTATGCTTTTGACCAGATCTTGCCTGACAACCGTGTCATCGTCGTAGGAGGCCGCAATTCTTTCAGCTACGAATTCATCCCAAAAGAAAAACCCGGCGACATCCACTACGTCAACTTTCTGTGGGAGACCGTTACTCCAGGCGAGGAGAACAATCTGTATCCCTTTGTGTATCTGTCTTCAGACGGCAATTTGTATATATTTGCCAACAATGAATCCATTCTGCTCGACTACAACACAAACAAGGTGATCAGAAACTTCCCCACCATGCCGGGCGGTGGCGCTCGAAACTACCCGAGTACCGGTTCTCCCGTCATGCTGCCGCTGGATTCCGGCGACAATTTTCAAAGAGTGGAAATCATGATCTGCGGAGGAACACCCGTGGGAGCGTACACCAAGGCCGAGCAGAACAAGAAATAAGGGGAGGGTTTGAACAATTGCGGAAGAATGGAAATCACCTCGCAAAACCCGGTGTGGCAGATGGAGGACATGCCCGGGCCCAGAGTGATGGGAGATATGATCATCCTTCCCACGGGTGAAGTTCTCATAATCAACGGTGCTCAGAATGGATCTGCCGGCTGGCAAGATGCGAGAGTGCCCGTGTTGAATCCGTGGCTCTACAAACCCGCGCCAGCCGCCGGGAATCGGTTCACGGTCCTGGCTGATACAACAATTGCTCGAATGTATCATTCAACCGCAAATCTTCTTCCCGACGGGCGCATCCTGGTGGCCGGAAGCAACCCCAACGATTTTTATACTTTCTCCAACAACGTCTATTCGAAAACCGAGCTGCGGGTGGAAGCCTACATTCCTTATTATCTAGACGCGCAGTATGATGTTGTTCGCCCAAATATTACGTATGTAAATCTCGCGGATGAGATCCGTTATGGAACAGATTTTCTTGTGAACTTCACAGTGACGGGGACATTGAGCTCGAATGTCAGTTTCCGTGCGTATGCACCTCCGTTTACATCTCACACACAGTCAATGAACCAGAGAATGCTTTCGCTGGCAGCAATACCTGCCACAAAAGGAAATGGGTTTTATTCGACGGTTGTGAAGGCTCCGCCAAGCCCCGTTGCGGCTCCTTCTGGCTATTACTTGCTCACCGTTGTCAATCAAGGTATTCCCAGCCAGGCCTATTGGATTCGCTTCGTCTAAGTAGGCAAGTGAGCGCACAGCTCTAGCATTGATCGCTTAGAAGCTGATCCCAAAGCTAATGCCCTTTGGGATCCGGTAGCAATTTATTTTAATAATTGGTGATTATAAGCCGCGGATTTTGTGTATTTCAGGTTTCTTAAATTGGAAAATCGTTTAAAAAAAAATCTTTATAAACGTTTTGTCCTTGTTTAAGATTTCATTTTATTGTTTGGACGTTTGTTACACAAAGTAAATCATATTGATCTCGGCTATTATTGCGGATAACTAGTAGAAATATCTTGAATATATTTGTTTGAAAAATATATAGATATATGTTTATTTCTTGATTATGAGCATGGATGCCAACATTTTATGTAATTTAGTTATTTAATGTAATGTTTCTATGGATATAATTCATATATAAATAAATTATAGATATATCAATTGTGTATTATTATTTTTAATTTATATTTTAATTACGATTGTGTTTGCACAGATTATGGACATTGTTTAAAGAGGTTTTTTCTTTTTTTCCTTTTCTTCCTAAAACTTTTTAAAGGTGGTCTCCGTTTTTGTAGAACAATTTTTTATCATAAAAGATATAATTAGACATTTTTATTGCATTTGCATCATGTTCTCATTATAGTAGCACCATACTTATGTCACATTTGTACTAAAAGTATGTGTGAAGTTGGTACCAGGCTTACGTCAAATATTTTTATAAAAAAATTATAAAATTGTTATATATATATGAAATTAGAATTCTATAAATATATACATTGTGCATTTATATTTAAAAATTATTATAAATTTTAACATTTAGAAGTTACTATTATATATTTTTTCTAAATATTTAATATAATATTAACTAAATTAAAAGAAGACAAAGAGATTTATAAATAATTATAACTATATATATACAATAATGTACATTGTTTGAAGGAGTAACATTAATTTAGTTTACTTTATATATATATATATAAATATATATATATATATATATATATATATATATATATATATATATATATATATATATATATATATATATATATATATGATTGGTCATAAACCCTATTCATCCTCCATTTTTTGTATAATCTTCAAGGATGTCAATCATAATAATGATGTATCTTTTACCTGCTCATCATTTTTGTACGTAGCAACCAATATTCTCATCTCTGTTATCACATCCTATTTTCCCCATCATTGGATTTATAGAATTGATTTGTGCTGAGATAACATCTAATTAATTAACTAGATATATATTTTAGGGTATGGATTGTGTGAATTTGTTATGTTTAATCATTGCTTAATTTTATTCATTTGATTGATAATGTTGGTTGGATTTGATGTTTATTTGTATATGATTATTATATAGTTTTCAAGAATTAACTAATTGTAACCACTTGTTGGTTATGGTGATTGTGTTTGGAATGCATATTCTTCCACTAAACAAAAGGATGGCATTATTGAGGAGAGTTGGTTGATGTTCATGTCATGGTACATGAAAGAAAAATGTGAATGCAATTAAAACTAACTATACCTAATAATGAAATTAAAACTAACTTGTACATTGAAAAAATATAATTAAAGTGTTTTGAAAACATATTTTATAATTTGCTCTTTAAGGGTGGTATCAATAGCGGTGCACTGCACCCTAGCTTCACACCTACATGACACCCAAATGATGTCATATCAACACTTAAAATTTTCACTCATAGTAAACTTAGATTGTCAACTATTTAATCTCTATATTTTAAAGATGTGACATGTTAGGATAAAAATTACCACATAAGGTATCACTACAGAACTATTTAATAATTCAAATTGATAGGTGATAATTAAAATCCCCAACAAGGTATTAATGGAAGTCAAATGTGGAACATTTAAACTTTAGTTAATCACACTCATTCCATATTATTCATGCAATTTGTTCAAGGTGAAAAAGCAATAACACCTCACCAACTTACATTTAACATCCTATTTTAGACATTAAAGGAACATGTACCTGTGTTGAATCGCACCTAACTAGTTCAGATTTTTATAGGACCATACATGTGTTGTATCGCACCCATTTACATTTGGATTTTTATTGAAGAGAGAGAGCAGATGCAAATGCATTGTATCAATAAGAAGAAAAATACTAAGATGTTTCCCTATATTTCCATCAAGGTTGATCATATGAAATGACTTTGAATCAGGTGACCTCACAACTTTCTTATAGGTGGCCCTCATGTACATAAGCGAGCCTTCATAAATCATATTATAACAATCTAGAGATAATAAATAACACCTTTTTCTCTTCAATTCCATCTTCATGTAGTGTTGCACTAGCTTTCACCTCATTATGGTAGAAATAAAAGTGTCAGATGGTTAACTTGCTAATATAGAATTTATTCCAAGCTCTAATTAATTTTTTTTATATAAAACACACAAATAATGATACATAGTGCAATTCATGTGATGTTGAGGTTGTATGGGCTTTGCAGTAAAACTTTTTCTAAGGATGATTGTTACCATTGCCAACAATGATTTCTACAATGAAGGTCATCATTTCGGTATGTAGCACATGAAAAACTTATCCATACATGTATATTTTCTATGCTTACATATGATTACATTGCACCCTTGAAGTCCTCAGCACTATCCAATTGGTTTGTTTCACCACTTCAATTGACAATCCCAACTCAATCTCAATTTGTATACTATTATTTTTACCATTGGATGGATTGACATGTGGGTGAGTGTATTTTTCTATCGATAAAAAAATCCTTCTTTATGATGACATGTCATCTATATAGTGTTCATTCATTAAACATGTTAAATCTATTAACCTCAATTGGTCAGCTAAAGTCCCATTCTACATCTGGTACATTTACATTCTATGAAGTAGTGGCTCTATTTTGGATAAACTATCATGGTTGATTGGCTACATTCATATCCTTTTCTATAAAAAAGTGTTTGATGAAAAAAATGCATTTAGATCATCCTCCACTTGTTATTGTATTTTTCATTTGTATTTTTAGTTAATGAGATTCATCACTTGGGATTTTGCATTATAGTTATTTCATGTTTCTCTGTGTAGTTTGGTGAAAATTTTAGTTTTGCTCTTTTAGTCTTGTTTGGAACTTTAATTTGTAAATTATTTGAACAAATCACAATTTTACTTGTGGCTTTTAGGTGTTCCTCTACATACTATTACTAATTTAATCATAATGTAGGTTTTTTTTTTTTAATTTCAATATAAAATTGTGAAGACATATGCATGTACTTAGTTGCTTGGGACTTCCATTTAAATTATAACCTTGCCCTTGAACATCTTGGGGGAAATGTTAACTAATTTTATTTTTTAAAAATTTATTTTTCAATTTTCATGTGGATTAGGAGTAAAGATAGAAATATGAAGGTGTTAAGCATGATTTCCTCTTTTTTGATATATTTGTGTAGCTTTTTAGAAATGTGACCATATGTTACATCAGTTTTCTTTCTGCAGATGAGGCTTTATTAAGTATTTTTGGCTTTGCCACTTTGGTTTAGGTTTGGTTATGTATTTCACCATTTTTAAGAGGATCCATTTCAAGTACTTAATGAAACTAAATGTCTCAGTCCAAATCTAGGCCTCTAGCCCTTTATTTCTACCACCTATTTCCTAAATGATAGGTCTAAATTTATGAGACCTTCACTAGGCAAGGGGAGTGAATTTTTATGGGCTATGTGTAAAAATAGCATTCATGAAAACTATATTTTACATTGGATCACTAGCACTAATAATTTACTATTTCAACATTTAATATAATTTGGTTAGTTTCATTATTTTTTTGAATAATTTTTTAGACATTGAGTATTGATTCCTAAGACTTTCAACTAGCTTGTGTTTACTAGCATGTGGATTATTGATTCTTTTTAAAGTATTCTATTTATTTGACTTAATTTTATGTGAAGTGTTTATGTTCCATATTTTTGAATATTCATTGTAGGTTCATGTCAAAGAGTGTTTGATCTAAATATGGAAGATGGTACAATTCATCATTTTTGTACCCGTTTTTAAATTTTAGCTATAAAGGTAAAGGTCTTTTAGTGAGTCAAAATTATGTATGATCACTATTGAAGTATCAATTTCATAAATAAAACCTTACATGCATGGTTGTATAATTATATGTGTGGAACTTCCTACAAAGTTATGGCCAAACTTATTTCTCTTCAACATTAGCTCAGAAGTATACAAGAGATGACAATGGTGTGGTTGGAAATTATGGGTTGCATCTACGGGTTAATAAATTTTTTATTAAGTCCTTCTGAAAAGTGGTTATATTTATGATATGGTTGTACTACGTCTTACAATTTTTGATTTGAAGTACTAATCTATATATATTCTTTAGGAATGGAGTGAAACACTATCATTCAACATGACCTGATGTACTAGAGTATATAACATGGTTACTTGTTATGTCAGACACTCATTTTACATCCATATTTACACCTATTATTTTAAGCACAATTAATCCTTGTATTTTTTTTAAATCCTTTAGATTTGTGTGGTTCCATAATTTCTCATATTTCCATAATTGCAAAAAATATTTTTATAGTTGAGTTTTTTCAAACCTCATAAAGGACGTGATCCAAAGTGCCTTTTGATTTTTTTTCATATCCTATGTCTCACAAGTATTTTATCTTAGTTTAAAGTGAATTATTTATAATTTGTATTTAATTTTTTTATTTCATTAAAAGTGAATAATATTGTAAAAATAATATTTTCATGAATGCAATTCATATAAATACATTTTTTGATTTATATGTATGAGTTACATTCATACAAATATATTATTATCATCAAGGATGACATTTTAGGCATGAAGGAGCCCATACCTACACTCTATCACCTAAAACATTTTTTGAGGGTATTAAATCCATGTTTCAATTAAATAAAATCAAGATTATGTTGATTTGAATAATAAAAAACATGTTTATTCCAATATTATGTATGTTTCACATTATATTTTGTTTAAAAATAAAAATAACGTTTGTTTCCATCCTCAAACCCAAATCCAAAATATGTTTATTTAAATTTAAATACATACCCATTAAGATATAAACTAAAATAAGCATACAAACATCTTATTTAAATTTGATACAAGAAATTTTTTAATCAATCAGAATCATAAAAAGTATTAGTGGGAACCAAATGTGGGTAATTTTAAAATTAGGTATTACTTCTTTCACGTACTACTAGATATATAAAAAGGGTGAGATTCTTCCACATACCAATGGGTATATAGGAAGGGCACATATATATAAATGTATTGCATATTGATATGATGGTATATAGAAAGGGAGACCTTGATACCTTAAGTGATAAGGAACCATTCCATTGCTCACAGTCTTGATCATGGTTATACAAGCACCAAAGTTTTTTCTATTAGATTTTTAATTACTCAAAGATGATAACTAATCTACTTGGAAGACAAATATTAGAAATCAACATGAATTTGAATAAATTTGCCCTATTGTAGATGTATCCTACACTTGACATGCCACCTACACTGATCCATAATGTAAGTATTAAAAATCCAATCAAAAGGTGAAATCAATCATTGTGTTTGGGGTATTGGATAAGCTGCAAACACACATACATGAAGCAAAAATAAATAAGGAATCTTGGGATAAGATCTAAACTATATATGAGGCCAAAAATGAGAGAATTATTCTACATATAAAAATTCAACTTCATTCTCTCAAATTGAGATCAGATGAAAAATTAAAGGCCTTTATTAGACATGTTGCAACACTAAGGGCATCACTCCAATATTTGGGTGAAATAGTATCATATGAGTATCTTATACCCATTTTTTTGAGAGCTCTACCACCTCTGTACATAATATTTGTGACAAATTTGACTGTCATAGAATAAAACCAAGTTTTGAAAAACTAAATAAATTATTACAACAAGAAGAGTCTTTCAATACTTAATAAGTAGTTGAAGAACATGTTCTTGTTTATCATAAATAAAAGGGAAATAAAACATTCAAGTATTCAAATTCATCATCAAAATAGAGTCCTTGATAGAATCCATTAGGAAATAAATTTTTTTAAAAATGTCTCATTTATGGTCAAAAGGGAAATGAAGTCAAAGATTATTGGTATAATACATTCTAGAAGGGATATTACAGTGGCCAAAAGACCACTAACCAAAAATAATCCCCATCAAGTCAAAGTAAACTATATGGATATAAAAAGGGAACTTGGTAGAATAAATCAAAGTAATAAGGAAACATTGTTGAACAAGGAGACAACAATGAAGATTTCCTATACTTTGTTGATCTTCATGAAGAATCAGATTCACAAAGTAATATATGGTATGTTTATTTAGGTTCAACCTAACACATGATAGGATGAAAATATTGGATTTTCACTTTGAATGATACCCAACAAAAAACATGTTTATTTGGGTGATGATACCTCATACAAAAGAGATTGACAACATTGCTTTACATCTTAACATACAAACCTATAGAATCACATCTTATATGTATCTATCTTAACCAAGAATTTGTTATCAATTAATCAACTTTTGGACCGTAATTTGAAGATTGACTTTGATTGTAAATGTGGAAATAAAATTGTGTTTAATAAGAGATAAATACAAAAATTCCAAAATTATTGCATGAGCATCTAATGTGAGATGAATTTTTTAACTTGATTTTATTTAGAAAAATAATCAGGCACTCATTATAAAGGACACAAACTTAGCACAATTATGGTATATAATATTTAGTCACATAAGTTTTGGATATCATGACACACTCCATCATTTTGACATGGTAAGAGGATTTTCACCTTTCAAAAAGGGAATAGACAAATGTAAAAATTGCTTAGTAAGCAAACAACATAGAGTTCCCTTTTACACAAGTACATATTGATCCTATGGGAAAATTGACCTAGTGAATACTGATCTATACAGACTGATGAAACTTAGTCATACAAGGTTTAAGTACTTCATTCTCTTTGTTGATTATTTCTCTAGAAAAGTGTGGGTTAACTATTTGAAAACAAAAGATTCAAGCCTTTTAAATTTAAAAAAAATGGAAATTTCTATTGAAACAGAGACTAGTAGGGACATTAAAACCCTTCACTTAGATTATGGGGGGATATTCACCAATAATGAGTTCAATTTTTTTTGAAATAAAATGACATTCATCATCAAATTTCACCTCCACATACACCATAACAAAATTCTATTGATAAATGGATAAATCATACTATTATGGAAATGGTGTGATGTATGCTACATGATTTGGGGTTGATAAAGGCATTTTGGGTAGAAATAGTCAAAACTAGATTATATCTAATCAACATATTTCCCACTATAGCTCTTGATGGGGTAACACCACATGAATCATGGTTAGGGTAAAATCCACATATAACACATCTTTGAGCTTTTGGATGCAAAGAAAGTATGCACATTCCCAAAAAATAGAGGAATAAACTTGACATGAAGTTAGAAAATTTATCTTTTCTTAGGGTATAATTAATAAACACGTGCCTATAGACTAATAGATCCAAATACTAGGAAAATCTACACTAACATGGATGTTGAGCTTTTTAATAAAAAAGCATACGCTCCTTCTACAAACTCATCTACTAAAATATTCAATCCCCTAAAAAATGAACATGATGGAAATCCCACAAAAAAATAAAATCATGATGATGGGAATAATGGTGCAGCTCCACCACACATAGGAACCACTAAACGTATGCCTAAATGGTATATAAGTACAATAAGAGATGCTAAACTAGACGATATTCTAGACACATCCACCACTAAACCAAGGACTCATAATATAACTCTAAGAGAGGTCAATTTGGTCTTAATGAATACAATTTTTTAATTTGGTGAGCCCTCAATAGTTCAGGAAGCCCTATAGATAAAACCTTGGAAAGATGCTATGGATGTAGAATATAACTCACTGATGAAGAAAAAAATATGGTAGCTTGTAGACCTCCCACCAGGGAAGAATCCAATCAGATGCAAGTGGATAAGTTAAAATAAAAAGTAGATGGTAGTCTTGAAAAGCACAAATAAAAATTAGTTGTAAAGGGGTATGCTCAGAAATAAGGCATTGACTATGAGGAGACTTTTGCTACCATTGTTAAGATCAAATCTATCAGGATGATTTTTTATTTAGGTACATAATTTGGTTGGAAAGTACATCAAAAGGAAGTAAAAATTTCCTTTCTTAATAGATACTTATTTGAAGAATTAAAAGGAAAATAAGATAAAGTTTTTAAACTTGTCAAATCACTATATGGTCTTAAACAGGCTCCTCAGGCATGGTATATTAAAGTTGATGAGCATCTCTTGAAACATGGATTTGATATGAGTTCATATGATCCCAATATCTATTAAGCACACACATATACTAAGAGAGAGGGGGGCTGAATTAGTATAAGTTGATATTTTCCTTAATAAAACTTAAAACCATAATAATACCTTTCACACAAGATAACACAATTAAGAGATAATATTTACGTGAAAACCCTTTTTGGGAATAAAACCATAATATAAAATTATATTACAAAATTTGAAGGCACCAACCTACTATAGACACCAATTCCCACTATACAAAGATTTTGTAGGCACCAATCTACTAGAGACACCAATCCCCACTATTAATCACCAACTTAGCAAGAGGCACCAATATTTTATTTAGGAAGCACCAACTTCCAAATAAACCAAGTTTTTATCTTCTTATATATTACCATTTTAATGAATGATGATCTACATATACTCATTTTCAAAAATCTGATATAACATTATTCAACATATATTCTCCTTCATAAAAATGCTTCAACATTCTTCAACATGTATTCTCCTTCATGAATCTACAAAATTATTCATATTTATTTCTACTCTAAATCTAATCAAATTCAAATGCTATTACATTGTTTTTTCATACTATTATTACTCCCCACTTCATCTTCTATTTATACACAATCACAACTCTTCACCCTATAGTGTCAACCTTCTCAAGGGGGTTGACCTTATAATAATTTTAATTTATTTTTGGTAACCTGAAATATGGGTGCCAAACTCATATATAGGTTTGAATTTTATTGAAATCAATTCTAGCACTTAGTGATTGCATTAAGTGTCAAGACCAGATGAGGGTCAACCAAAACTAGATGTTGATCTTTAGAAAGTGCAAATAGTAGCCTTTTGTCCATCCAAAATTACATGTTAAGGAATAAAAATTATTTATTTGACAATAAAAATGTGATGGAAATGATTATGCTCTTTGACATCAATGATAACATTTACAACAATCTCCCCTTTGTCATTGATGTCAACCCTTGCAAAGAAATAATCTTTGAATACAAAATGAACATGATTCTTCCCCTTACTATAATTCTCCCTATTTTTTTTACTCTCCCCTTTTGATATCAATAGGAAAGGGATATATACAAATAGATCATGGGAAACATTCATAAAATATAAACACAATAAACATTAAGTCATTAATAACAATCATCATAAGATGGTAATTGAGTTTTATAGATTAGTGGTGACTTCAACAGTTCCATGAATGAATTATTCTCCATGCACTAGTGAGTCATGTATTTCTATAGTATCTTCCATTTATATCCACATATCATGCTCCATATGCTCACTCACATTCCTAACTTGATCACTTGTTGGATCTGAGCTACCTTATGTAATCTACACTTGATGCTAGCCCATGCCCAT
The DNA here is from genome assembly GCA_037957365.1 of Torreya grandis. Lineage (NCBI taxonomy): Eukaryota > Viridiplantae > Streptophyta > Pinopsida > Cupressales > Taxaceae > Torreya > Torreya grandis. The sequence goes on from JARHVA010000056.1 coordinate 1,063,957, forward strand.
TGTAAGTTATTCTACACCCTGATTGATTTCATTCTACTAATCTTGTTTTTCCTCTCCACTAATAACCATTGTTGCCCCATAATGGTTTATTTATTCTACTCATTTTTATTCAATGTCATGAAATAGAAATTCCTTTAATCTCTCAAAGCATATTCTTTATGGCGATCATTATATGCCTTTCATTTATATTATGTATTAAGCTCTGGATTTTTTTTTTTGTTTGATTTTGATTATGTTTATTTAAACATCAGATCAACTTCCACTCAACATTACAACCCCATATCACCTAAACCCCTCACCTGCCACCATATAAAGCATTAGTATATAATATGATCCAAGCTTTCGAGTATAGCCTCTTAACTAGATATAAACTAGGTCAAGTTTTAGCAAGATCAAAGAGAATGAAAAAATTAAACTACCAGATGTCCAATCATTGGTTGCAACTAGCAATTTGACCCAATCATAACATATTTTATCAGTTTTTTCTTGCATCTACATTGTCTACATATCATGATTATTGTTGTGCCCAAAATTTGAAGTTGTTTATTGAGGTTCTTGCCCAAGAATTCTAATCTTAGGATTGATTAAGTGAAATGCATCAATAAAAACATTTCCCTTTATACTTTTAATAGGATTAACAATAACAATAACTTGCCGATTAATATCCTCAAAAATCTACTGAGTGTTGATATCAACACCTTAATGTAGCTTGATCTACTACAATTATAATTTACTACTTTTTCTAATTCCACATTTAATTCCTAGACCTGTTGATTTCTCTCTTTCAACTCTATCTCTATCATTTTTAGTTTGTTAATTCCTATGACTTATTTATCTATGACTAGTATACTACAATCATTGACTTCCAAGACACAACATTTCATTTCTGCTTTGTTCTTGCTTCTCTAACTTATTTCTAATAACAATACCATCACTTGAATAATCACTCTCACAAATAATATTCATTAGCTAATCATTATCTTTTTCTTTTAAATGCATATCTCCAAAGAATATATGGAGTTAAAAGATAATGTAGTGATTATCTCCTCTTGAATTGGTGCATCACCTTATGAATTTAGTGATACCTCTTATGCATGAGATTTAGTTTTCACAATCATAGATTTCTCCTTGTTTTGATATTCTTTCTCTTGATTCATCTTCCAAAAAAATTAGGTTCTTCCTTTTGTTTGCCAAGGGTATCCACCTTCTTATTTTGTCTAGGAGGTTCCACAAAATCACCTCTACAAAATCATGCTATATGACCATAATTCTTGCACTTATAGAACATAATATTGTAATCTAGCAAAGGAGAAAATGAATTATATTTCATATTTTAGAACACATAAGAACTTACATTTTTATTCCAACCAAAATTTATTTCATAAGTTCTATAATCTATTTATATATGACTAAAGTGATTACATGAAAAATAACAACCAAAGAAAGAATGTTGGAACCTGGTCATGTGCACCTGCCTTGGAGGAAAAGACTTTATATATTTGTTCTTGTTATATTTTGGAGGAGTGCATGTTTTCTATGGGAGTTGAATATTTTTCTTCTCAATAATAGTAATTTTGAGAACATATGCATAGTTTTTTGTATTTTCCTCATTTGCCTTCTTTGGTGGCTCTTTGTGATCTTCTTTATTGGACATCTAATTTTGTTTATATCCATGACCAGTAATTATAAATGGTGACCTCTACCCATTTATGATATCATCTAAGATCTCGGCACTCTTCTCAAATTTGAGGCTTCTATTAAGCTAAATGGTTGTTTCCTCTAGTTCCTTCCTCAAGGAAACAATTTCAGAATCTAGCCTCTCATAGTTTTATTCCTTTCTGTTTAATTATATTATCACCTTTTATTTAGTCCTTTTTTCTTCTTCAAGTTGAATCTTGAGGTTGATGATCATATTTTTTTATTCCTCAAGACTTTGTGACATTTTTTCTTCATTCATAGTCATCTTGAAGCTACAATTTTTATTTCAAGTTTATTTTCTTAAGCTTCTTGATCTTGCTTAAGGTAAAAATGAGTTATCCTTAAAGATCCACTTCTCCTTCATTTTATTCATATTATTCTTCTTCTTCTAAATACATATCTTCTTTTCCTTCACTCACAATGTTGTATTTATCTACCACGACATCACTTTTTGTTTCTATTTCCATGTGTGTTCCTGAAACCTACCTTCCAGTGGTTAGACTATTTTTTAGGGAACCTATTCTGATACCAATTGTTAAGCACATAATTATACTGAGAGGCGGGGGGGTTAATCTCTATACATTAATATTTTACTTAATAAAACATAATAACTATAATAACACCATTCACACAAGATAACATAATTAAGAGATAAGATTTACGTGGAAACCCTTTCTTAGAGTAAAACCATAATATAAAATTCTCTTACAAAATTTATAGGAACCAACCTAATGGAGACACCAATCCCCACTATATAAATATTTTATAGGCACCAACCTACTGGAGACAATAATCTCCACTTCTAATTATCAAATTATAAAGAGACACCAATATCTTCTTTAGGATGTACCAAATTCCAAATGAACCAAGTTTTCATCTTCTTGAATATTTCCTCTTCAATGAATGATGATCTTCATGTACTCCCTTTCACAAATTTGATGTAACATTCTTCAACATATATTATCCTTCACAATTTTTCTACAACATTCATCAACATATATTCTCTTTCACAAATTTGCAACATTATTCATATTTATTTCTACTCTAAACATACTCAAATTCAAATGAAATTAAATTGTTTTTTCATACTATTATTACTCACCACTTCATATTCTATTTATACCCAATTGTGCCTCTTCACTTAATAGAGTTCACCTTCTCAAGGGGTTCATCCTTATAATAATTTTAATTTATTTTTGGTAACTTAAAATATGGGCTCTAAACTAAGATATAGGTTGACCTTTTATTAAAATTAATTCTAGTACTTAATGATTGCATTGGGCATCAATACTAGATAAGGGTCGGCCAAAACTAGATGTTGATCTTTAGAAATGAAAATAATGGACTTTTGGCCATCCAACATTACATGTTAAGTCATAGATGTTATTTATTTGACAGTAGTAATGTGATGGTATCAATTACACTCTTTGACATCAATGATAACATTTTCAAGAATCTCTACCTCAAATAGAAAGGGGAGAGATGGTAATCATTGTTTTATATGTCAATGATTTAGTCATCAGTAATAGTTTAGTGAAGATGATTGAGTCAAAAATAAAGATCTAAATTGATCATTTGATATAAAATATGTCAATATTTTGAACTATTGTATTGGTTTTGGAAGTTTAGCAAAGAGAAAATCACATCTTTGTTTCTTAGCTCAAATATGCTAGGACAATGCTCGTGAAGCTTCACATGATGGATTGTAAACCAATTTATACATCTATGGAGATAAGATTTCAGTTGTCTCAAGTATAACCATCACCATAGATAAATGTAACTCTGTATCAATATTTGATATGGAGTCTCATTTACTTGACTTAGACTAGGCTAGACATCAACTATAATGTCAATTATATTTCACATTTCATGTAGGAATCCAAAGTTTTCCATTGGAAGGAAGTTAAGTGAGTAGTGAGATACATCAAAGGAAGCATGGATTTTGGCATAGAATAAAAGAAGAAAAATAATTTATTATTGATAGGATATTTAGATTTAGGTCATGCAAGAAACATTGATGACATAAAATCTGCTTTGGGATTTGTATTCTTTTTGGGATATAGACCAATATCATGGGGAAGCAAGAAAAGAATTGTGTTTCAATATCCTCCATAGAATTATAATATAATGTATTAGGAGGAGCTATTTATGAAACAATTTAGCTTAGACATATAATTGAAGGATTTCAAATACCACATAATCATCCAACAATCCTTTATGTAAATAATGAAGGAGTAGTGAAGCTTATTCGTAATCCTGTATTTCATGAATGCACCAAACACATTGATGTACAAGTATATTTAATTTACAAACATTTTCAAAACAACATCCATCTCCAACATTGATTAACAGATCAATGTGTAAATGTTTTAACTAAATCACTTGCATGAGAAAAAATCGAGGCATTCAGAGAATCTCTCTCTTGTTCACTTGGGACAATGCTAAATTAAGAGGGGGAATGTTAATATTATGATTAATTCACCATTGGAAACAAATGCAAATAAGTAATTTTTTATTACTCATATTAGTTAGGTAATTAGTTTGTTTATTAAATATTCCTATATCTTTCATGTTTGGAATATTGTTCTAAACATATCTATATTTTGGATTTTTTAAATTTGCAACCCTACTTCAAAAGGATAACATGATAAAGCCTTACCCATTATATAAGGAATATTTTGGGCATATAGATAAGTATAGACAAGTTTGTGTAATTTGATGAAGTTTTTTTTTTTTTTTTTTTAAATAAAATATTTATTGTTTTTATTAGACATAAAGTAAATTGGAGACTATACACCACATGAAATGGATGACCTACCTAAAATAGTTCCATATCATGATAAAATAAATGAAAGGGAAGGATAAAAAGATAATTCATGTGATTTATATAGTGCTAGAGACATGTGATGTAACTTCACAGACAAGGTATCTCTGATGAAAGGCAAACAAGTTTAGGAGTTATAGTTATCTAAAAAACTTATATACAAGCTTATAAATATCTATGTTCCTAGTAGAACACCTCACCAAACAATTAACTAGGAGAATAAATATTCCAAGACATCAAGAAAATTTAGCATAACAAAGATTCTATCCATATTGTAGTTGTAATTATACTAGTTTCACATGCAAATAGATGTGGAGTGACACATCAAGTCTTACATTCCTTATTTCATTTCCAAGTCCATGAACATGAAGCTAGGTTTTTACACATCTCTACCATTTCTATCTAGGCCATGTAAATATATCATCATGGATTTAATGACTAGGTTACCTAGGATAAGATTTTATCATAATGATGTGAACTTTTCATAGTGGACATATTTCTAAATATGGCTATCATGTTTGATTTCAAGAATAAATTTGATGTAGCTGGAATTGTGCAAGCCTTCTTCAACCATGTTTGGTATTAATTTGGTCTCCCAATATCCATCATATCTAATCGATATCCAAAATTTTTAAGCCATTATTTTCAAGTACAATAGGACTTGATGGGTACAAAGTTGGATTGGTTGAAAATATTTCATCTACATATAGATGGGGAAAAATAATTTTTCAATTAAACACTTGTCCACATTTTGTAAATGTATAACTACATGCATGCTTGTAAATAGGATGAAAACCTTTTTTAAATTCAAAATTCCTACAACAGATCTATTCATAGCTCGATGGGATATAGTCCATTCCATACATATTTTGGGTTTTGGCATGCAACATATCTAGACATATTATACCACCCAATAGATGAAACTAAGTCTCACACACAATAATGAAAAATGAATAAAGATGATAATATTTTGTGCCACATATAATCTATTCATTAATAGGTCTAATAAATCCTGTTTTATACCCAAGAAAAGTACAAAGAGAACCATGATGCACATCGCACACCTGATGTATTTTATGTTGTTAAAAAATAATGGTTGTACCTTAAAAAGGAATGTTCCAAATGTCCACATGATAATATCAAGCCTCTACATTATGGTTTTTACACCATTCTACATGCATTTGGTGAGAACACATTCATTCTAGATCTAACTTCGTGCTTAGGCATGCACCCAATATTCAATATAGAGCTTCTCCAAAATTACATTCCTACACTTCTTGAGCCAATAGTTACATAACATCTTTTTGATCTTGATCCCAAAAAATTAGTTGAACAAATAAGGACCAAGATCATTGAAGTGACAGACACATGTGCTTGATATAACACACAAAAAAATTTCAAAGTGGTCAAAGTGATGAAATATTCTAATCAAGTTAGGTGGTATAACTCTCAGTAACTTCATGTGTAGTTTCTATAGATAAACAATGATGTAACGAAGACCATTATTCTAAAAATAAAGGGAAATTTTTCTATGTATATCTCTTATATAATTTACACTTTTCCTTTACATGATTGCATAATGTGTGCACTTATTAGCTACACTAAACCTGCCATAGTCACATGCACTTCACTTGGACTTTTTCACAATCCTATAAAACACACTCATGATTTCTCATAATTGCACATGCCACACTCACATTTGTTCACATTCATGCAAACTCTCCTATATTCCAATCCTATCATGATTTGCATGCACCTACACTTACCTTATTCAAACACAGCCAAGTGTCACCTTGATCTAAATGTGTGGATTTTTTAGTGGTGCTTCTCAGTGTGGAATAATTCAATGATTTAGTAGGGCAGTTAGTTGTTATGTACCTAGAAGTTCAACCATCTCTCACTAAGGAAGATGAAATGACTTATAACTATCTTCTTTGTAAACAAAAATAATTGTAAATATTCTTGTATATCATGTATAAATATGTATCATATGCATCCATCCTAAGGTCAATGTCATACACATGCATAGTGATAGACATCATGCTCTATGTATATACTATATCATATGTAAATTCTATATCCTTATATTCTTTTCCCTATTCATTCACATTGAATAGAACTTGCATTTATACAGGCATCAAAATTTTGCTACATTTAATGTGTGTTGATTTATTCTATTTGGATCTTTCTGTGCACATTCACTTTTTACAATTTTGAGTTACCTCTAACACATAATTGCCCTGTGCCCCCTCTCACTTGTGCCTAGTCATAGGATCCTTTTCACATGGATCATGTCATCTATATGTGAAATGTCTTCTAAATCTCCATTATCATTCTTGAAAATCAAAATGTTTACCACAATGTGAAAAAAAACTACATAGAGACATTTTTGAGTATTAGGTCTCCTTTCTCTTTCAAACCAAAAGAAATGGAAAAAAGTTTAATAGCAAACTTCACAAGGAATAAGTTTTTAATACTTATTGCAGGGTGTTTTATTCAATGAATTTCATGGACATCACTGAGAATCCTATCATGTTAATAAGGTAAATCTTACATAAATCTATTATTCTTGATTAAAATATTTAATATTGGCATTATTTTTAACATGGATCTAATTTGAATTATTTTTTTGTAGACTTGACTAACAATAATTTTTACAAAAGAGACATTTATGAATTATAGAATGTCTTATAATTTCTTTTACAACATTTTTTTTCAATATTTGAACATCATGAAGATACATCACATATAGTTTGTTAATAAAGTTGTATATAATGTAATTATAATGTAAAATGTTAACTAAATTTCATCAATTATACTTTGTAAAAAAATATTCTTAGCATATTCAACAATATTTTATAAATTCTTATTCATGTATTCATTTCCTTTCTCTTTTGATCAGTTAACAACACATTTATTATTGTCTATTAACGCATATTATAATGGTAAATTAGAGTCATACATGCATGGTAAATACATGAAGGGTGAAGGTAGGTCAAAAATGATATAGTCAAGTGTCTATTACTATATTTTTGTAGCTATATTGGTCACTATAAGACATGAATTTGATATCTATATGGATTTAGATTATATTCAAAACTCTCAAGTCTTTTTTTAACAAAAAATACAACTTTTAAAATTCAAAAATATACTATTTGGTGGAATTTCACTTGGTAATTTCATACTTAAAGGTCTGCCACTAAAAGACTTTCCTTTGCACTAATGGAAAACATAATATGAACTGTTATCTTTATAATTATAGTACAAAGTAATTTGAAAACAATATAAGCTAAAGTTTACTATACATAAGGTTAAAAAATTTAATTGTGTTTTATCATACAAATAAGAAAATTATGGTAAAGATCCTTCACTTTTTTATTTTATTAAATCGCTTATATGTCTACACACTAGCTACACTAGAAATTAAAAATAATAGAGTATACTCTCTCCTTTGTCCAACTAAAAGTTTTTTTAAGAAAGATTATATGACTAATTCAATGCAAGATACATGTTAAAATTTAAAAACATATTTCAAGTTAGTTCAATCATCCAATGCATTCCTCTTTCATATTTTTTATTACAACCATCGAAACCATAAAGTCAAAATAATTAGTTTGTATGTAAAAGAAAAATTCACTATTTGGTGCATTTATGATGGTATAAATATATTTTAGAATTTATAACTAATTAAAGATAAATTAAGATGTTGATAATGAGTATCAATTTTCATTTATTAAAAGAAATGAAGTTGGATTGTGTTATGGATAATTTTCAAGATGTCATTTTTAATCTGATTTATGGTGACATACATGGATCAGATAAAATTGGACACTTTAGGAGATTGGTGAAAACTAGGAATTCCATATTTTACAAATGAAAACCTAAGGAAGTTTTATAAAGCATATCCTACTCTTGGTTAGAAAACACGGCAATAAGTCTTTACCAGACATCACGAAATTTAATTTGTTAGTAATTTAGTTTTACTAGCTAATAAGTTATTTGGGTCATGAGTTGAGAGTTAGTTGGGTCCCATAGTGTAACCACCCCATGAAAGCTTTTAATATCTTGAAATTTTTAAAAAATTTCAAAAATAAGATTTTACTATTGTGTTCAAAATTTATCAACTTTATAAAATGTAGATTTTAATTTTACCTGTCCACTATCTGGTCCTAATAGTGATATCAAAGCTTGGTATGTGAAGGTGAATGTGAAAATGAACATGAAGGCCCACATAGAACAAAGAGAAAGTCATTTTTGAAAAAAAAACATTTGTTAATCCACGATAGTAATTAAGGTACCATATTTTTAATTATGCTTGAAACTTCATAGTTCTAATTGCTATGACCTCTAAATACCTATAATAAGAACTATAAAATCCAGATTATACCTATACTTCCCAAGATAATTATATGAACATTTGAAGCCATTTCACAGTCATTGTTTTCTTTTTTCTATGGCTTAGGAAGAATTTTAAACATTTTAAATTCATTTTAGTTCAATTATATATAACCTAATATCTTTTATGGCCTTTATACAACCTACCACCAAAACCCTTTAGTCCTAAGATCATTTGACATAGACTAAACTTCATATGAAATATTGGAAAATGGTTTACATGTACTAAAACATCATATTATGTGGCTTATCTTGCTTAGAAACCTTACCATTTCAACTATTAGTGTAGGCTTTTTCCCACTACGTGTTTTTACCTCCAAAGTCTAATTAGCTTTCTTAGGTTAATAATAGGTCATTAGCATAAATGTACTTTAAGTCATTTTATATTTGTGAGTTGAGTTAATTACCTTTTGGGTGATCTATTTTCTCACTATATAATGTACCTTCCTTTGTATTTTTTTTAAGGGATGATGCTACTAAAAAAATTTAGTTATGAAGACAACCTTCTTCCATGTCGAGTTGTTCTTCAGATTTTATAATTCCATACATATTCATCTTCATGCATTCACTCCTATCCAATATGATCCTCAATTGTGGCCCACTCTAACATGGTATCAGACTTGAGTTGGTAGATGAATTCCATTAAAAAAATTTGTGAGATATAACATTATATTTTTTTAATATTTTTCATTGATTTTAGTTATCTCGGTTATGGGTTTCTTGAAAATCCATGCAAATTTGCATATCCAAAGTCTCTATGTGAAAATTAGATAGTGTATTTGAATCCATAAGGTTAGAAATCCCTAGGAATGGTTGTAAACATGCCCTAATTTCATGACAGTCAGTTTTTGGCCATTTTTTAAGGGTTTCAATGCTATTTTTTAAATTATAAAAAAATCCATTCTTTTGATGAGTTTGAGTAAAAACCATTTCTAGGTTTTTATGTGTTTGTCAAGAAGCGAAATGGGTCTTTTTTTAATAAATAACATGAAACTTGATAATTTGAGGGTTTTCTAGTTTGATAGAATTTTCAACAATAATAGGTAGTTTTAATAGTTGGAAAATTTTTAATGACATAAAAAAAATTCCATGCAGATATTTCCCAGCTTCGATATCCTTCAATAGATTTTGACCCCTTGAAGGATATTTTGGGTTTAGCAAACATTTTCCCCTTCTTGAGCACGTATAGGGTTCCACCCCCTACTCACATAGCTATCAAACTCCGCCCATTATTATGCACCTATAGGGTTTTTTCCCTTGCTCGATGACTTGTTGGGTTATACCCGCTACTCACACACATTTTAGATTTTAGCCACTACCTAGACATCCACTAGATTTCAGCCCTTACACAATCATGAACTAGGATCCACCCTTTACTTGGACATGATTTGAACTCCACCTAATACCCAAACAAAACATAGGTTCCACTTTGTGTGAAGACACACCATGAGATCTACCACCTACCTGAACACAACCTAATTTCTACCCACCTTTTCCTTATTTGTTGTGACACTCTATGACATTCAACAAGATGTCAAATTTGATTGAGTTTAAAGTGTCACTATTCATTTCACAAGTGGAACTATTTTTGGGGTGACATCACTCCCACATAAATCAAATCAATTAGTAAGGGGAGGGGGAGCACCCATTTTAGGTTTTATTCCCTATTCACATGGAAGTTAATTCCCTAGTCACTTGTAACCCAAAAGTAATTAAATTTTGTTCCAAGAGGGCTTAAGTGTTTTTTGGGAAAGTTGATTCCAAAAATTCTCAACCTAATTTTTTTTTAAAAATTTATAGTGTAAATTTATCTTTCTATCCATAACTTCAAATGCACATAACTTTCAACCTATTACTCATCTTAATGTTCCTTTTTTTTTGAAATTAAGAGTTTTTTTTGAGTTATACAACATTGGTAATATTATTGTTCTTTGTAAATTTAAACCTTTACAAATTTAGGTGGGTTACATATTTTTAGTCTTTCAACAGACATAGTTCATCACATACTTATTTTTTATACCATTTATTAGATTTTATTTCCACTTCTTACACCATTCAACTATGATGAGTGGATTCAAGTCAAAGTTTAAATCCTCTTGAATATTAAAGTATTACATTGAATCATGATGGGTAAATTTTTTTATCACCACTTAATGTAGATAAGGTGAAGAGGTTTAATAAAAGTGATGAATACTATGGTCTACTATGCCTACTTATGTCTTCTAGTCTACTCTTTCATATTGAATATGCTACTAAGTTTGTAATGAACTTTGGACCACATTGGAAAAAGACTTTGGAAATAAATACATAATGAGAGGTCATGAGATGGGTAATGAACTCATCATTTTGAGCCCAGGTGATTTTGATATAATACAATACTTCTTCAAAAAGATAAAATCACCTGGGTTATAGTTAAAACTATGTGGTATTGATAAAAAATATTATCAATTGATTATTTCCATCAATGCCAAAGTGGGATCTAACAATTTTATTATCATTTATACCATGTCATCCTTGGATCAATTTATTGTTAACTTGACTCATAAACAAGATAAGATTATTCAAATGGGTTCACTAAAGTCATCTAAATTGCATGCCTTAATTGCTACTCATGGCAAATATAAATCTTATGGAAACAAGGATAGAAATAGAATAAGAAGGACCCAAAGCAAAGAATGTTTTGGAAATTAGATGCTAATTACAAAGCATCAAAAGATTCATCCTCTTAAGATGGAAAACCCAATAAAGAGAGACTCACATATGCCTATTGCAAGAAATCTGGGCATAATGAATCCAAATGCATGAAGTAGAATTACCAATTGACTAAAATGCTCCAAAAGCAAAACATCAGTGTCCCTAAAAATTCCATTAAAAAAATCATCAACATAGAAGTATTCTAAGGCCAAATACATTTAAAGGGGAAAATATAAGGGAAAACCACTTGTTGTAGTTGCATCCTAGCTTTCCAAATGGGTAATTGATTCTGGTACATCCTACCACACAGCTTCATCACATGACATGTTTTTGTACTTGGAGACTTGTTTTATGCCTTCCACCTTATTAGGTGATGATACTTCCAAAAAATCTAGAGAGAGCAGATCTATTAAAGTGAATGATGGGACATTTCATAATGTTTTATGTGTTCCCTCTTTATATACCAATATCCTACATGTTTATCATATCACTCAAAATAGTTAAGGAAAGAGAATTAAGTTCACACCTAATTCAGTGGTTATTAGGGAAGAAAAAAGTGACTCCTTAGTGTTTTAGTAAATTTTGTCTATTTTAAGTCTAAAATAAAATAAAAATAAGGATGGGGATAAGTGATTAGGAAAAACCCAAATTTGGTTTGCACATCATATCCAAATATTGTGAGCACTCCTCTTTGGCTAGGGAGGACTACCTGCAAGTAAGAAAACACTACCACAAGATGTTTGTTAGTAGTTAAATGAGTGAGCTACTAAGCTACGTGATTGTTTTAGGAAGTGTGAAATTTCATTAGAGATGATAGTCCACTTTTGAGAGATAAAAGGATAATAAATAAATGAAAGAGAGGTAAAGAGAGAGTGCAAAAGAGATAAGATTACCATTATTAACAACTTGTATACAATAGAGAGTGACAGGGTATAGGTGATGTACTTTGTTTGTTTTTTAGGAGTTATTTGGGTAGGTTTTGAAGAGGATATGAAATCCATAGTCACTAACGTTGATAGGGGAGTGACCGATATCAGTTATACTACTAAGGTTGGTATTGAGGTGACTGATGTCAGTTAAGCTACTAAGGTTGGTAGGGGGAATAATGGTCTAAGAGCTTACATAAGGCTGTTATGAGTCTGGGAAATGGTTTAGATCAGGTCATGGAGTTTTTAGAGTTATGAGAGAGAGATTATGGCTTAGGTAGGTCTGGTTAGAGGTTTGGTATGTCAAGTTAAGGGGAAACAAGTGAGGAAGCACTGTAACTTCCTCATGGGGGTACGATCAGAAGTGTGTAAAGTAATATAGAGTAGATATAAAGAAATGATAGAATAAATGTTTAAATGACCTATAGTATAAGTGATGTACTTAGGTATAGTGGTTGCTAAATGATAAGTGCTAGATTGATGATCCTTGAAAGGGAGTTTGAACCTGAATGCCTGAATAGAGAGAACAAGTGGGTGTTGTTGGTCCTCAAAATCTTAGTTACTGATCATGATTTAATTATGCAAGATGGTTGTAAGTTAGGATGTCAAAAATAGAATGCCTAGAGTTTGAATGTGAGTAAGAATGAATTTTATTAATTTTTTCTAACCTAAACTTTAGGTTGGAGTTTGTCTTATATTACTGATGTCAGCGATCTCATCAATGTAGACCATCAATTGACTAACATCAATGGCCCTAGAATAGGTAAACCTTACTATTTTTGGCTTATTTTTAGTTTTTGTTTGTGCCAAGTGTGACACCCATTCTAAAATGGTAAAAATAAGAGGTTAGGAAGGAGGTAGTTGATTAGGAATCTAGTTTGGAAGTGGGAATAAGTCTTGGGTAGTTAGGATGAGGTGACCAAATCTTGAGGTGACTCATCAGGTGAGAATTATTCATAGGGTGAGGTGGCCAAGTAAGGTTGTGATAAGGGTTTTTAAGTAACTTAATTAAGTATTTCAAATTAATTAAATGTGTGAGGGGTAAAGTATGGGATAGCGAGATTAATTACTATTTTTAAAATGGGCTTAAGAGGGGTTTCAACATAGATATGTGTGTGATGTAATTTTGGTGTCTATATTTGCCTCTTTTTGTCTTGTAGTTTTTACTAACACGTTGCAAGATAAAAATAGGAGTTAGATACTCCAAGTATTGGATGAGGTATCTCCCCTCAAAATGGGAATCGATGGAGGAGAAACTAGAATCAAGTACTGGTTTGATAAAAAGGTAATTTGGTGAATGGTGGAGAATTGAGTATTAATATGTATGAATATATTATAATGAGCTATAGTCGATAAAGTTAAGAATATGCAAGGTTAAGGAGGACTTGGATAGAATTAACCAAAGCACAAATTATAAGTGATATTTTATAGGTTAAAACAATCAAAGTTGTAGCTCTAATAGTCTATGTGTCCCAAGTATCCAAGGTAGGACGTGCCCATGGGAAACACAAAAGGTTTGAATGTGGTAGGATGAGCTTGGTTACCATTCACAACACCTAATATACATACATGCACACAATAGCCAACTATAACAAAATAACCTAAGCAATTAGGACAAGCAATGCAAGGTTGGTGTAAAAGGGTCAATGAGTGAGGAGATAATCATGATCTCCAAGAGAAATAATCATGGGTGAAGATATAAGTGATCTCTAATGGTGTTTGTCATGGTTTGGGGAGATATATGTGATCTTTAGTTACTCCAGTGTATGGGTAAATTTTGAAAAGCAAAGTTTTCTTGATTGGTAAAAACATTATAAGAATGGTACTAATGTCGATTAAATTTATCGATATCAGTAATAGAAATTATCAACATTGGTAAACTTAGGGTAATATTATCGATGTAAATAGGTATAAGTAATAACATTGGTAGGTTAGGTCAAGAATATTGACATTAGTGGCTGACCAAACCTGACAAAAGGGGGTTTGATATCCAACCAAAATCATTTGCAACTTTGTGATTGGAGAGAAGAAATAGAGTTTGAGAGTGATTTGAGATGGCAGCTGAAGGAGGGGACCCAGCAAGAGGCACACAAGCACATGAGCCAATGGTGTCAGCTAGGAGGAGATAGAGAGATGAGGTAAGATCTTCTACTAGTTGGTTGAAGTTTGATTTTGGTATTTAAAATTTTTAGGCTAATTAAGAGGTAGGGGTGTAGAAAACATTAGTGGAAGGGTATGAAATAGGGTAGGGTAGTTGTAGTATAAGTTACGAGGTGTTATGGGTAGGTTTTTAGGTGAAATGGGTAAGTTTAGGTTTGGGTCATTTGACCCTAGGGCTGAACCAGTCACCGATGTTAGTCAGGTACATTGATGTTGGATGATAGGGCATTAAGGTTGGTAGGTACCTACCAATGTCGACTAATGTGTAGGCCTATAAATCATCAACATCAACATTAATGTTGACATTGGTGACTATAAAAAAGTAGCAAAATAGGCAAAAGGGGGAGTTTGGATCCCTAGTGGAAGTTCAACTAGCCTAATGGCTGAGCTAGCCTTAAAAGACCCTGTGTCAACTGAGTGCTACCTACATAGCCCGATTTAGGGCCTAAGGCCAATGTAGTTCTCCCAGAACTTAGGGAAAAGATTGAAAAATGTATGTTAGGGAAAAATGCGTAAAAAAGTAAGTTGAGATACATTGAGAGGTCTAAGGCTTAAAATATAGGTCATAGTGTCAAGAGTCAAGAATATAGGTTGTGAGGCCTAGAGCTGTAATAGGTAGGTAAGCCTAGGGTAGAGAGAGAGAGAGAGAGAGAGAGAGAGAGAGAGAGAGAGGGGTAATGAAGCCTAGGGTAGAGAGAGAGAGAGAAGTAGTGAAGCCTAGGGTAGTTAGTGTTGTGGGTATATGGCTGAGCTAACCTCAAAAGACCCCATGTTGACTAAGTACTACCTATCTATCCTAATTTAAAGCCTCATACCAATGTAGTTATCCTAATGAGAAGGGAAAAAAGTAGTGATAAGGTATATTAAAAGGTATATAAATTGAGTTGTTCATGTGTATGGATGTAGGCAAGGATGGAGTTGACATTATGAGATCATTTGCCAAGGCTATTGACATACATGAGGAGAGATTTCACTCTAGATGAGTGGGAACATATGGTGGCTATAGGGTTAGGAGGAGTGTGACAGTACTATCAAGTTTCTTTAGATGTGTCTCTAATGATAGCATTGATTGAGAGGTGGGATCATAACACCAACACCTTCTATCTACCAACTAGA
Source organism: Torreya grandis (assembly GCA_037957365.1). Lineage (NCBI taxonomy): Eukaryota > Viridiplantae > Streptophyta > Pinopsida > Cupressales > Taxaceae > Torreya > Torreya grandis. The sequence goes on from JARHVA010000056.1 coordinate 1,079,770, forward strand.
GAGTTGACAGTGATGTAGGAGGATGTGTATAGAATTTTATGGCTACCACTCCAAGGTGAGGAGATTTTTTCATGCTTGAGAGAGAAACATGATATACACATGGTTCCTTTATATGGAGATCATGCCAATGAGGTGACTTACAAGTCTATGAGTTTTACATATGAGTCACTCTATATGGCTGATGAGAAGCAACATCATATGAGCAACTTAAAGATGACTGAGATCATGGTGTATGCATTATCAAATGCATCCAGTGATAGATTCCCATTTGCATTGATAGGTGTGCTTACATAGATGGTTGAATAGTGGACCATTTTTACCTAGGGTTTAGTATTTTAGCACAGTTATATAAAAAGTTGTGGGGTTTGAGGATATGATGATGATATAGTTTGTGTGTCAACCATCTACTACACTATTGGGCGTATGAGCACATTGTGGTGACATGACCACTGGGGTTACCTACCACTATCCTAGCCAGCTTTGGGGTTGGTTTTAGAGGGTGGAGAGAGGGCATGGCACATACCTGAGTGGATGGTGTGGTGTGAGACATTGCCTACTATAGGTGCAAGATCAAGGGCTTGATCCCTGTAGATATTTTGTGGAGATCATATCTAACATACCCATTTTTTAGAGGGTAGGCATAATAGCTTGTTGGGTTACAGAGATCCTTATGGGTTAGAAGGGAGACATCCCAATGATTTGGAGATGGTACTCGTGGTATGGGTCAGGAGGCAGTTTAGTCTATTACAAGATATTCTTCATAGCTTCCCTTGATATAGGAGGGATGACATAGAGGCAACCCTACCATTTCCCTAGGAGATAGATGGGCTAAATTTTGAGGAGCTGCTAATAAAGCTAGGTGTTGGAAACCTAGGGTGGATAGCGGCCTATACGGCTTGGTGGGTAGGGTTACATCTAGTGATGGAGGTTAGGAGGCCACCACTAGATTCGAAGGGGTTAGTTAGAGATAGGGATGTAGTGCTACAAGCCCAAGATATAGTAGTGTAGACCTGAGATGCAATAGTGTAGGCTCGAGATATAGCCCAAGCATAGGTTTTAGCCTTATAAGGGTAGGTGGTGATGTTGTAGGGTTATATTGGGGCTTTAGAGGGTCAAGTTGTAGCACTACAGGGCTAAGTTATTATTTTACTAGGTCAAGTGACTGTAGTGACAATAGAGAGAGATAGTCTAAGAGTAAAAAGCCAAGCTACTCCTCCTCCACCACTATAGGGACCAATACAGACTAGGTCATCATCAGGTGCTATGGGACCTCCATAGACTATATCTATGGTGAGATATTTGATTTCCATGGATGAGATTGCTTACTATGAGGGGGCGATTAGATAGTTCCCATAGATTCAGAGATATTCAGAGTTTAAAGAGTAGTAGAGGTTGATGTCACATGATATAGCTTCTAACTCATGTAGATGTAGATAGATGAAGAGTGGTGATGGCATTGCCTCCTCACAACCATGCAAAGAGCCTTGAGGACCTTGAGTGTCAGAGTTTGCTAGTTTTGACTATATATATATATATATATATATATATATATATATATATATATATATATATATATATATATCGACCTATGATATAAAGATGCGAGATGTATATTTTGAGAGAGAGATATGGTTTTATGATGATGTAGATGATGAACATGTACTTTGATCACATATTATATATATGAGATGTTTATTTATTGCTATGTGTTTCTTGTGATTATGATAATGATATGGATGATGATTATGTTATGATATGTTAATTTTGATGTTAATGTTGACCATGTTAGTTGATTTAGATTAGCCTTTCCCATATATGTGATGGTATATGCATAGTTGGTTGGTTAGTTTCATCCTAGCATTTTTCCATATTTCATGATGGTGTATGCCTAAAATGAATAGATTGGTTATGTTAGATTATTTCAACATTTTTCATATTTGTGATGGTGTATGTGTAAAATAAATTGAATAGGCTTTGTTAGTGTTGGTATGACATTGTTTGTTCATCTCAAATAGAGATATCGACATGTGATTTGGATGGAAAAATAAAGAGGCAAAATACTTGTGCATTGGCAAATATAATAATTAGAACATAAATAGGCTTAGGAAAATGAGCCTCTTTCATACCTTATATATTTGAACCATTGTGTTTTTTAGAGAAGTATCATGTTTACCTTATTTTAAGTGAGATTCATAGTCCCTTGAAAGAGTATGAGGGAAAAAAGGGTAAAATGAGGAAAAATGTTTAGGTAGCATAACCTACAAAGTAGATATGATATACCACTGTTATGGCTGACCTAAGAGCTACTATAGAAAATTCCATGACTTGAAGTTTTTTTTAGTGTAAGATGATCAATGCGGGAAGCCTACAATGGGATTTTATATGGGTTAAAGTCTTTAAAAGATGTGAGGAGCCTTTCTCATTTATTTTTCTCTTTGAGAACAAACCTTGTCTTATCCATCTTTCAAGGGAGTGGTCTAAGTGTTTATTTTTAATTTTAAATAGGTATCCTTCAAGGGAGTAGTCTATTGATAGTAGCAAAGGGAATTTATGTAGCTATCCTTCAAGGGAGTAGTCAATATTGAAAAGCATGACCTAAGATTTTATAAATTTTTCAAATATCCCATTTTTTTAGTCATGGACAAGACTATAAAGGCTTAGGAGTTTTCCACTATGAGGACAAAACCATACCACTATGTAAGGTAACTAAGTGTATAGGAGTAAGGGTGAAGAGGAAGGGAAATAAATGTAATAGGGATGCTCAAGGGATGATCTCAATTTAAACATGAGGTAAAGTGATGCTTGTTTAACAAAAGAATGGTTGTAGGTGTAAGGCATTTAAAGGCTTGGGTTCTAGCCTTCCCTCAAGAGAAGACAAGTGATAAGTTCCTAAGCCATACTTATGAGTTATGATATAAGGTCAATGCTAATTAGGAGAAAACTTACCCCATTTTATTTTCTCCATGTTCTTCATGTGTTGATTTTATTTTAAGATGAGATCTCCTAAATTGAAATCTTGCTCTTTAAGATTTTTGTTATAAGCACATTTGAAATGCTCTTGATAGATTTGGAGGTGGTTGAGGGATATGAGATAGTGCTCATTAAGCAACTCAAGTTGAGCCAAACATTCTTGGCAAAAATAATCATTAGTAAGTATGTATTGTAGATAAATGTGAAGAGAAGGAATCTAGACATCAAGAGGCAAAATAGCCTCCGTCCCATATACCAATGAGAAAGATATAGCACCCATAGGGGTTTGAATGCTAGTATGACAAGCCCATAAAGAAAAAGGAATATGTGTGTGCCAATCCTTGCCCATATCATTGACTACCTTCATGATAATTTTGGTCAATGTTTTGTTAGAAGCTTCTACCTATCCATTAGCTTGTGGATAGTATAGTGATGTGAAGCTTAATTTGATTCCAAATGTATCACAAAGACTTTGAATAGTCTTGTTTTTTAAATACTTGTCATTATCTATTATAATCTTATGAGGGACACCAAAATGAAAAATGATGTGATAGTTAATGAAGTCAACAATTTTGTCAGCTTTAGTGGAGATGAGAGGGATGGCCTCAACCCACTTGGTGAATTATTCAGTGGCAGTAATGATAGAATGATGACAAAGGGATGAATGAGGTTTAATATTTTTGATTAGATCTAAACCCCATTGGGAGAAGGGCAAAAAGTATTTGGTGACTTGTAATGCATGACTAGGAATGTGAAGGAGGTTAGTGTGTTGTTGACACTTGACATAACACCAAATATAATCAACACAGTCTTGATGAAGTGTGGGCCAATAATAGCCCAATCGAAGGATATTTTTAGAAACTATGTGACCATTTAAATGCCCACCACAAATCCCATTATGGACTTCTCATCAAATAACATCATCATTTGATAAGAGATGTCATCGGTGGAGAGTGATATAATAGATTCATCAGGGAAGTCAAGGTTTGAAGGTTGATTGTTAGGTAAAGGGGTAGTAGCTAACTGGTCAATGATTATTTTCCCTTTAATAAAATTTTACTAAATGAACTCTAAGTCAAATTTAGCAAGAAGCATGAGCCACTTAGCTACATGTTGGTTATGATATGCTTTGGAATGCATGTATTTGAGAGGATCAGTATGGGTGACCACATAGGTTTTGTGATTTAGGAGATAATGATGAAGCTTGGAGGTAGAAAATACTAACATGAGTAAGATTTTTTTAGTATGGGTATATTGAGTCTCATAATCAATAAGCGTGCAACTTATGTAGTAAACCTCCTACTCCTAATGTTGGTCATCTTGATGTGCAATCATAGCACATAGAGAATGGTCTATTGTGGAGATGTATAGGGAGAAAGGCTAATTTTCTTTAGGTGGAATAAGAACCAGTGGGAAAAGGAGGTATTGTTTAATTGAATCAAAATTTTATTATCAATCTATATTCCAATTGAAGGGGACAATATTTTTGAGGAGATGGTAAAAGGGTTGGCAATGGTCTGACAACTAGGAAATGAAGCAGTGAATTGACTGAAGTTTGTCCTATAGTCTACAAAATTATTTGATATTAGTAAGTGGAGGCATCTCTACGATTGTTCTAACCTTAGCAAGATCAACCTCGATACCATGAAGAGCAATGATAAAACCTAAGCTTTTATTAAAAATATTGTCAAAGACACATTTCTTTGGGTTTAGTCAAATGTTATATTGGAGAAGATGAGTAAATATGGTTTTGAGAATCATCAAGTGTTCTTGATGAAGTTTAGGCTTGTTGATTAAGTCATCCACATAATATTCCATAATTTTTTGTAAGAGATCATGAAAAATGTAGGTCATGTTGTGTTGGTAGGTTATACCAGTGCTCTTCAGGCAAAAGGCATGACTTCATAACAAAAAGTCCCCCATGGTGTAATAAAGTTTGTCTTGTGCTGATCCTCAAGAGCAATGAGGATTTTATTATATCCATAGAATCCATCCATAAGTGATAGAATCTCATGGATAGTCATTAGATCAACAAGTTAGTCGATACTTGGTAATGGGAAATCATCTTTTAGATAGGCAAGATTTAAATCATGATAGTCAGTGAAAATACGGATTCCCCTGGTCACTTTTATGATAGGAACAATATTGGAAATCCATTGTGGGTAGTCGATGGGTTGGATAAATTTAACAGAAAGGAGGTGTTAGAGATCTTATTTGACAAGGAGAAAAATATGAAGATGTAGCTTGCAAAGCTTCTACTTAACAGGTTTAACATCTTGATTGGTGACAATGTTGTGGGTGACAATAGAGGGGTCAATACCAGGCATGTCATTGTAGGACTAAGTAAAGGATTTTCTATGGTCATTAAGAAATGTAGCATAATCAATTTGCTTATAGGAATATAAATATTAGCCAATTATGAGGATGTGATGGTTATCATGAGAGGGTAGGTTGATGTCAATGGTTGATTCATTTAACATAGCTTACATTTTAGATGGGAGCAATCATTGGATATAGGAATCATCTATACCCATGTAGGTGAGAATTTCATCATCATCTTGGCATTAGACAATGTCAATAGTGGGAGAGTCTTCATTAATTATTTTATGATGAACGAGAGGAAGGGACCTTATTTCCTTACCCTGACAATAGGTGAGAGGCACCAAATGGATGACATTTATTATTTAAAAAAAAAAATAGGAGGTATAGATACCTTTGATTAGATAGGTGATGATGGAGAAGAAGGTGGAGAAGGAGAGATTATTTCTTTGACAATTAGTTCATGGGAGGTTTTAGTGAGTTTATTTGGTTCATCATATACCACTCCATGCCTTTTTTTGGCATTTTCAATGGTGTTGCTAGTAGGATATTCAATAGGTGTATTGATACCTTGCTCATAATGAACCAAACCAAATCCTTTATAGGAATATCTATAGAGATAGGTGTGATCAAATCTAGGGGTACTCAAGAAAGAGAATTCATAGGTAAATACTTGTGGTGAAGAAGATAGATTGTTGATAGTGGGAGCTTCATCAATTCCCCCATATGTGAAATTGGTTCAAAGGTTAGGGGGCCCATAAGGGATGACCATCCCAATATAGGGATCATAATTTGGTTTCATGTGAAACCTTCCATACTCTTGTGGAGTATAGATCATGTCGAGCATCAACAAATGATATTCATCAAGTGATAAATGTTAAAGGGTCTCTTCCATGAGATCCTTGTCAAGAATTTATGTTGTCAGTATTTGTGTAACCATGGGAGTAGAGCTTGTGGAAGCTTTAGAAGAATAATGCGAGGAAGATGATGTTTTTAATGGGATGAGAACATCATTGGGACTATAGGTCATGTTACATTTTTTAAATGGAGGTGGGTCAGTAGGTATAACATGTACTTGTCCATCATGTTCAAACTTGACACAATGGTGCAAAGTTGAGGGTATATATGCCATAACACATATCCAAGGTCATCAAAGTAGTATGTTATATTAGAAATCTCCTTCCATAACATAAAATAACTTGGGAATAGTGTGGGGACCTAAATAGATATGTAAGACAATAGTGCCCACCATAGTAGCTATAGTATCGTTAAAGGAACATAGTTCTGTATCAGTTTGAGAAATGAAATTGTCAAGAAGGGATAGTTATTTGTTGGCATGGGTGGAAATAATATTAATATGATCTCCTCCATAGATTATGACTCTCTTGATATGATTTTGATCAATATATGCGGTAATAAAAAGGGTAAAATCCTGATCTTCAGGATGTTGAAGTGGAATTTCTGAATCACTAAAAGAAATCAGGGAGATGGAATTAAGGGAGCCAACCAAAGATACAAGAGGTTGGGGATAATTTTATTGTACCTAAATTTATTGAAAATCACTAATCAAATATTGATAGTTCTGGTATGAGTTTTGGATTAACTCATACAAAGACATTTTCATAGGAGTTTGGTGAAGCTGTTTCACCATTGAGCTTTGAATAACATCTGAAGATGTTATTTTAGGAACACCCAAGATAGAAATATTAAGATTAGGAGAGGGAGTTTCTTTGGTGAAGGGATGGATCCAAGGATTAGTGACCTTTTCCTTAGATTTATCTTTTTGGTTTTATGATCGTATGGCCACATTAACTATGTTGATCTAAAATGTCGATGAAGGAGGTGGTAAAGGGGTTACAATGACATCTTTATGTTTGAATTTAGGTGGAATAGTAGAAGGAACTATGGATTCCAAAGGTGTAATAACAAAAAGGTTAACAGGAGTATCATTGAAGAGAGTGTTGAGATCGAAGTGTTATTGAATAACTATTGTGAGGGCTTTACAACTCTCAGTATTGTGTCCAGGTGAACAATGACATAAACACACTTGTGTATCATCAAACCAAGATGGATTCATTCCAAGAGGACTATAAGGCTTAATGGGTGGAAGATTTATTATAGAAGATTGAAATAACTAACATAGGAAAAAGCTTTGAGAGCCTGTAGGTGGGCTCACACTTGTTTTACTAATAAGAGTAGACACCTTTTGTATTAGTGTTGGAAAGGTAATTTTATGTGGTGCTTTGTTTGGTGAAAATGAAGTTACATGTTTTGATTTCACTTTCTTAGTGTCATATGTGAGAGGCCTACCAAATGGTAAAGGCAGGACTGGAGGTAGCACTTTTTGTTTTTCGTAGTTAGGCAATATTCCAACTAAAGTAGAGGGGTGTGGCCCTAAAATGGATGGTAAAGTTGAGGGTGGAGGAAGGGATCAGTGAGATATATGAGAATTAGTACTCTTCTATAATTTAGGCTAAGAAACTCCAACTTTTGGTTGAGGATTAAATCTAATTTCATCTGTGCATGAATTGAATTAGAAATGGGGTATACACCTAAGGGCTTGATCTGCTTTAATGTAATAGATTCCTATGAGGGTGAGGGTTCTGACATAGATGAATAAAATTTAGGTGTTTTTGGTGAAGAAGCTCTATCTTTGTCAAAGACCTTAGGGTAAAGGGTAGTAAGAGGGTTGGTAGTAAAGGTTAACATTTGTTGTGTTGGATACAGAGTTTTAAGCCGGTCCTAAAATGCCACATGGTCTAGCTTCATGGAGTCAAGAAATTTTAGACTTTTCACCAAATGAAAAAAAGGGTTAGATGAAGTTGATGTAGGCCTTAAATTTTTGTTTTTATAAGGATATTATGTTTGGGAGAGAGGGAAATTGTTGGTTTCTAATACTTTAGGCTAAAGATGAGAAAGAACCGCAACGGGGTCCTCTTCAACAAAGATGGGATAAGAGACATGGTCTTCCATGGGTGGAGGGGAGGTAGGTGAAGAAGGTTCCTCAAGAAGGTAAAGCATAGGTATTATGGCTCCCTCAACATATGGGTGAGGCATGGGTAAAATATGATCCTCCATATGTAAAAGAAGGGGTAAGAGTGGTACAATTGTAGTAGGCACAATAGGTCTATCATCCATTACGGGAGTAGATGATACTGACTCCTCTAAGCGTAAAGGTGAAGTGGGTGAGTTACTACTCTCTATAAGTGGAGGAGAAGTAGGTGAAGAAGGTTCCCCAAGAGGGTATAATGTAGGAATGATGTTCCCTTTAACATGTGGTTGAGGAACAGGTAGAGTGTGGTATTCAAGTGGTAAGAGGATAGGTAATATTAGTGTAAATGAAATTGGAATTATAGATTCCTAGGGTGGAAAAAGGAGTAGTAAATGAGGCTCTTCCTCATGAGGGAGTGGAATGGGTGAAATAGGATCTTCTACCTGATGAGGGAGAATGGGTGAAATAGATGCCACTGAATGTGGGGGAGGATTCGATGAAATGGATGTCTCTTGTTGAGGGTAAGGTTAAACTAAAGGAAAAGGAAAGACCATATTAACTGTATGGATATTATGATCACCTAAGTTAGTTGTGGATTGGACAATATTCTGATTTGGTGAATGGTTAGGAAAAGGGTGTTTGAACACATCCATACCTTTATTAGGGGGTACATTAGGATTATCCAAGATGAGACCACCTCTATCAATAATGTCTTGAACAATGTTCTTAAGTCTCTTGTAGTTATTATAATTATGGCCTTTAACTTGATGGTAACTGCAAAACTTATCTTCCTTGTACTAGGTTAGGCTAGGATGGGAAGGGTCAAACTGTATAGGAGGTTTGATCTAAGGAAGGGTTATGATACCTTGTTGCAATAGTTTCTCCAAGATGGATGTATATGACTCTTTAATGGGAGTGTATTATATTTTTTCATACCATTGTTGGAATTGCTTGCTTAGATTTTGGGAAGTTGAGGAATTTAATTAGTTTGTGGTTATAGAAGAGGCTAAATTAACAACCACTACGTTGGTAGAGCCTTTAGCCTTTTAGTTAGAGGTAGAAGTTTTAGAGGAGGAGTCATTTGATTTAGAATTGGGATTATTACTATGCAACTTAACTTTGCCTTCATCTATAGTGTGAGCCTCAAGTTTCTGTGCCATTGTAAAGGCCTCATAAAATGTGCAAAAAATTTTCACCTAGAATGTGGATGAGATGTGCTTAACACATGCCCTTGAGAAGATCTCAATAAGTTCAGGTTGGGGTAAGGAAAAAAAGAGTTGATTGATCAAGCTTCTCCAATGAGCGATAAAATATGTAATAAACTTATTATCAAATTATCTGATAGAATAAAGGTATGTTATAGAAACCTTTTTAGAAATGTTAATAGAGAAATGGTTTAGGAATATTTGTGCAAGTTGGGTAAATGAGAAAAGGGAATGCTAAGGTATAGAGCTTTACCAATCCAAGGCAGCACCTCAAAGAGACATTGGGAAAGTGTGAAGTAGTAACACATCATCATGCTCTATTAAATAACAAGCATGTCTACATGCTCGTAGGTACTATTGTGGGTCCTATTTACTCAAGAAAAGAGTAAATTTAGGGAGTTTTCATTGGCTTGGATAATGGTGAATAGGCACAAAAGGATGGATTGGTTCATTGCATATTTGATCATAAGATAACACATTCTTTGAACCATAAATGGATGTCTCTAGATTAGACATCTTAATGAGGTTTGGACAAGGATTAGTTTGAGGAATACCTCCTAAGTTATAGGGAAGATGATAGGAATTAGAGGGAGCATATGATATAGCCTATTGAGTTTGTGTCGGGGCAACATAAGGATAATGAGTCATAGGTTGAGGTGTGAAAAGAAAAGGGGCTTGTCCCATTAGGTTGGAGACTATGCCTTGGTTGGTTATTGTTACTACAGGTTAGATTATTGGCATGGTTACAATGGATGAAGGGTGAGTCATAACTCAAGTAATTATAGGCATGAGGGTAGATGGAATAGGTACCACTAAATTCTAGAATGGGGTGTGACTTGGTTGAACTAGTTGTGGTTGTGAAATTAGGGAAGTCACACCAGGGTTTAGGTGGGATTGGGTAGTTGGAGATGCTATACTTTGAACATTGTTTATAGTTGGGTTACTCATCTAAGTGATTGTTTGGGTAACCATGAGAAAAATAGTGGAAGTAATTAAAACTGAGGTTGTCTCCATTATAGAGGTTGGCATACCATAGATTGGGCCACCTAAAGAATTACGGGTTTAGTTCATAGCAAGGTAATGTTGAAGAGATGCCACATTGTGATCAAGAAATTTAGCAAAATCTTGATCTCCCTTAGGCACAATGGGAATTTTTTTAGGGCTGGGAGTATGCTCTCTATCTAAAGTATGCTCCATGATAGAATTGAAAGTGAGAGGGGAAGGTAGAAATGGTTGCCAGCTTCTGTAATTTGTAAGAATTTTGGCTTGATCTCATGTCAATACCATGCAAGAGGATGTATAAATAGTCTTACTACCTTGTATTTGAAATAGAATAAGGAAAAACTAGGTTTGAGTATAGGTATATGGGTTATTTTATCTTGCTATTTTGAGCAGATGAAATTACACACTCGCTAACATCGATCACTTGATAGATGTTGGTAGAAAAGGTTTGCTAATGTCAATCGAATAATTGATGTCAGTAGGTAAAATATGTCGATGTGATTAGGGTTAACTAATGTTGGCCATTGTGATATCTTGGGAGACCAAAAATCTATTATTTTAAGAAATTAGAGGTTGAAACTAGGTAGAATAGTCAATGAAAAAGGTTTGTGTAAGGAAGAACACTAAAAAAACTTGAGATAATAGGTTATACAAACTGAGTAGTAGAAATACTATTGATTTTGTGAATCAATAAGAAAATGTCCTTACTAAATCAAAAATATAGAAGGCAAAAGTAAAGTAGAAAAAGAACATACAACCATTAACTATCAAGTCCTAGAGATTAATTTTTCATCTAGTGTTGGTTTATGCCTTAATCAGATAGTGAGAAGAGAATTTGGTTATCGAAGGTACCAAAAAGCAATCTAGAGTTGGTTTCAAGTTAGTTTTCTACTCAAGAAGAAATATGTGTTAGACCAAGTACATGGCATGTTATATGAGATTTCTCTTCACACTTCATGAACTTAGAGTCAAGCCAGGCTACTTAGCCAAAATATACCTTCTATCTAGAGATTATACTCCACTAGAGAACGGAGTGGGTTCTCCCCTTGGTGGTGAAATCCAAGTAGGATAGTTGGGTAGGGTAAGGTGATCCACTATTTGATGAAATCTTGATGGGCCTTTTTTTAGGTGAGTTTAGATGTTTGCTTATGTAAATGTGATTTGGTTTTGTAACATAGGTGCACTATAATTTATTCAAAATGTTTGTAATTAACTAGGTGAGTTAATATGCAACAAGCAAACTATGAAATGCAGTGAGTTTTAAACCCAAATCTGAAATATTTAGATTCGAATGAAAACAGAGATGAAATAGGAATAATATGCATGCAATAGGAAGTAAAGAAGAGATTCTCTCTTTTTTTGTAAAATAAAATGACAAATTGCTTTTAGAGGCAAGGAGAAAATAAAGAAAATTTTAGTTTAATTCTTTTTAAAAAGAAAAGAAAATATTAATTTTTTTGTTTTAAGAGAAAAGAGAAGGAAGAAGTGAAAGAAATGAAAGTTTCACTATAATGCACCTATGTGAATGTTTAAAACAATAAATGAACCCAAGGAAAACTCTAGGGTCCCACCGGACATGCCATAAATATTTCACTAAATTTTGTCTATTTTAAGTCTAAAGGAAAATAGAAAGAAGGATGGGGATAAGTGATTAGGAAGAATCCAGATTTGGTTTTTTGTGTCATATCTAGACATTGTGAGCACTCCTCTTTGGCTGGGGAGGACTACCTACAAGTAAGAAAACACTACAACAAGATGTTTGTTAGTAGTTAAATGAGTGGGATGCCAAGTTACACACTTCTTCTAGGAAGTGTGAAACTTCCTTAGAGATGAAAATCCACTTTTGAAAGATAAAAGAATAATAAATAACTGAAAGAGACGTAAAAAGAGAGTGTAAGAGAAAATATTACCATTATTAACAACTTATAATCAATAGAGAGTGACAAGGTATAGGTAATGTACTATGTTTGTATTTTAGAAGTTATTTGGGTAGGTTTTGAAGAGGCTAGGGGATCCATAATTGCTAACATCAGTAGGGGAGTGACCGATGTTAGTTATACTGCTGAGGTCAGTAGTGAAGTGACCAATGTGGTTAAGCTACTGAGGTCGGTAGGGGAAATAATGGTCTGGGAGCTTGCAAAAGGCTTTTTCGAGTCTGAGAAATGGTTTGGATCAGGTCAAGGAGGTTGGGAGAGTTATGAGAGAGAGAGAGAGATTATGGCTTAGGTAGGTGTAGTTAGAGGTTTGGTATGCCAAGTTAAGGGGAAACAAGTGAGAAAGATTTGTAACTCCCTCATGGGGGTACGATCATAAGTGTGTAAAGCAATGTAGAGTAGATATAAAGACAAAGTAAAATAAATGTTTAAATGACCTATAGTATAAGTGATATACTTAGCTATAGTGGTCACTAAATAATAAGTGCCAGATTGATGATCCTTAATAAGGACTCCAAACCTAAATGCCTAAATAGAGAGAACAAGTGGGTGTTGTTGGTCCTCAAGAAACCAGTTACTAATTGTGATTGACTTACACAAGATGGTTGTAAGCCAAGATGTCGAAAATAGAATGCCCAAAGGTTGAATGTGAGTAAGAATGAATTTTATTAATTTTTGTTCACTTTAACTTTAGGTTGGATTTTGGCTTATATTGTTGACATTGGTGATCCCACTAACATCTTTTGTGGGTTGACCGATGTCAAAGGCCCAAGAATAGGTAAACCTTACTATTTTTGGCCTATTTTTAGTTGTTATTCATGCCAAGTGTGACACCCATTATAAAATAATAAAAATAAGAGGTTAAGGAGGTAGTTGATTAGGAATTTAGTTTGGAAGTGGGAATAAGTCTTGGGTAGTTAGGATGAGGGGACCAAGTCTTGAGGTGACTCATCAGGTGAGAATTAGTCATAGGGTGAGGTGGCTAGGTAAGGTGGAGATAGGGTTTTTTAATTAAATTAATTAAGTATTTTAAATTAATTAAATGTGTGAGGGGTAAATTGTGGGTTAGGGAGATTATTTTTTATTATTTAAATGAGCTTAAGGGGGGTTTTGACACAGGGAGTTATGCATGTGTGTGACGTAATTTTGGTGTCTACACATGGTTACATTTGGGAAAGTAGGTCACCAATCATGATCGTATACTTTTTCACATTTTTCTTGATCAACCCTCTACTACACTACTCATTCATGTAGATGGGGTGAGTAAATTATGGTATGAGAAATTCATCCATCTCAACTATCACTACCTAGATCAACTTAGTCATCATAACATGGTTTTCATGAGTCATGTTTTATGATAATGTTTTTCAAGGTTGCATGCTTGGTAAGCATCCTAAAGAGAAGTAAAATAAAGGTAAATCATAGATAAATAAATAGATAGTAGAGCTTGTCCATAGTGACATTAAGGGTCCATTTCTAAAACCTTCATTCAAATAGACTAAATATATGCTTACTTTCATTGATGAATTTTTAAGGTATATTTGGGTGTATTTTATTAATTAGAAACTACAGGTCTTTGATAATTTTAAGAACTTCAAGGTGCTTTTATAAAAATAGCTAGATAAAGTCATCACTATTTTGTGCACCGATAATAGTGGCGAGTATGTCAGTGACCATTTTTATAAATTATGCACAACTTAGGGTATTGAACTACAACGTACATTTTCATATAGTCCTCAGTAGAATGGTGTTTTAGAGTGATAGAAAAAGTTATTAAAGGAAATGGAAAATTGTATGTTACACTCCAAGTATTTTGCACCTTGGTATTTAGTTGAGGCCTTTAAATGTGCTTGTTATATCTAAAATTGTGTTCCTCATAGAACATTAAAGGGAGACACTCCATTTAAAACTTAAAGTGGTCAGATACCCATAGGGAAGCACTTCTAAGTGTTTGGATATCCTTCTATGGATCATATTTTAAGTAATAAATCTAAGGCAATGTAACCTCAGAGTCAATGTTACATCTTCATTAGATATACTAACAGTGTTAAGGGATACAAGCTTATCCATTCCACCACTCATGAGTTTTTCTTTGAGAAAAGTATTTATTTTCAAGAGATTCTTTCTAATTTCACACTTGAAACCTCTCCCCTTCCTTGGACACACTGAGATTTGATGATAATTATAATGATTTAGATCTACTAGAGTATCTTTTTTAATGATCTAAATTCTTATTCTAGTTTTGATGATGATAGTAGTGATGAGGACTCACCTCCTCCTAGAATATCTTCATAAGATGAGGAATATCCTCCTAACTCTCTTACATATAGATCTATTTGGATTAGATAAACATTGTAAATTACTATCCATTGTGTTTGATATTTGTTAGATACCAGGTTAACATATGCACTATTCTAGGATGCCCCGCATGCTTTCATTACAATTTTTTCAAAATCCACAATAATTTTATGAGGAACCAAGCAATCTTGAGTGGGATAATGATATGGAAGAGGAACATGGTTCCTCACTAAGGAAAAACACTTGGGATTTAGTCCTTATTGCCAAGGAAATAAAACTTATTCGATGTAGGTGGATCCATTGAATTAAATTTCTAGTAGATTGGTCTATAAACAAGATCAAAGTATTTTTAGTAGCAATGGGGTTTTCTCATGTACCTAGTATTGACTATACTAAGATGTTTTCCCTAGTTGTGAAAATAAACTCAATCTAATTTAATTACACCATCGTTATAACACATCGCTAGGATGTTCCTTAGATGGATGTGAAGAGTGACTTTCTTCATAGTGACCTCAAAGAGGAAATATAAATGGATCAACCATAATGATTTATGAAAGATTCATCCTTAGTTTTCAAACTTCATAAATCTATCTATGGTCTCAAAGAAGATCCTTGAGATTGGTATGCTAAGATGAAATCCTTTCTTATTTTGATTAGGTTTACCAGATGTCATTCTAATTTGAATATATACATGTTGTGGTAGGATGATTCATTGATGATTCTAGTTCTCTATATGGATGATCTATTGATCACAGAGAGTTATTCATCCACCATAATAGTAGTGAAAACTACTTTACCTAAGAGGTTATTAATGACTGATTTAGGCTTGTTGCATTACTTCCTCAGGGTTTAAATTTCTTAGTCTAACTTTAGGATCATTATTTCACAATTTATGTATGTTCTTGATTTTTTTGCATGGTTTAACATGGCTAATTATGAACCAGATCTAACTCTTTTTTGTCTAGTGTGAAACTTGAGGATGATTTTCTATCTCCATTGGTTGATGTTTTGTATCGATAACTTGTTGGTAATTTCATTTATGTTACACACACTAGACCTGACATTTCATATGCACTGGGCAAGGTCTCTAGATTTATACAAAAATCACATGAGTTGTAATGGAAAGTAACTAAATGGATTCTCTAATAAACTCA
This sequence comes from Torreya grandis, assembly GCA_037957365.1. Lineage (NCBI taxonomy): Eukaryota > Viridiplantae > Streptophyta > Pinopsida > Cupressales > Taxaceae > Torreya > Torreya grandis. Next base: position 1,095,644 of record JARHVA010000056.1, read on the forward strand.
AGGTAATCATAGTTTCAATATTCACTATGGATCAGGTATTGACATTGACTTATTTAGTTATATAGATTTATATTAGGTTGGAGATATTCAGAAATATAATTCTATTTCAAGATAGAGTTTCTCCTTTGGTTCAACACTAATTATTTGGTCAAGGAAGAAGCAAAATATTATTGATTTATCTTCTACTAAGGAAGAATATAGAGGATTTGTTAATTTTACCACTAAGGCTATTTGGGTCCAGGGGATTCTCACTAATTTTATCATCTAGTTTTGATGACCAACAATTATTATCTATGAAACCAAATCAAAATATATATATATATATATAGTAATTTGGTCATCCATCAACAGACCAAGTATATCAAGATTCACATGTATTTATTTTTAGCACTCATCCATGAGTAAGTCATTGATATTCACTACATCTATACAATGAAGCAAATTACTAATATATTAACCAAAACCTTCACTAAGAGAAAGTATATTAATTTTTTGGCTCTTCTTGGGGTTTAGGAAACACTGATTTCTTCCTCCTCTAGGTGATAATCTCTATATACTTGGGTACCTCATTAGCCCTTTGTACTAGGACCTAATTCTTCTACGCACCTAAGCTATGATTAAGGGGAATGTAAGTGTAGGATTTCCCCCCTATGTGGTTTTATCTATATGGTGTAACTAGATTGCTTAGGTTAATAATAGGTCATTAGGAGAAATGTAATTTAAGTAATTTTATGATTATGAATTGAGTTAATTATATTTTTGGGTGACATAATTCCTCACTATATAACATACCTTCCTATGTACATTTTGGGTAAAGAATGTTGGTAATACAAGTTTTTGGTTATGAAGACAAGCTTCTTTCATTTTGAGTTGTTCTTTAGATTTCACTACTTCTTAGATATTCAACTTTTTGCATTCAATCATATCTAATCTAATTCTCAATTGTGACCCACTTTGACATCAACTTATATCTTTTTTAAAAGCTTATCACAATAGTAATGACATTTTGATTAGATATGTGCTTTGAAACTCAATTTATAAATTTTATTTCCCTATTTTTATGAGTTAAAAACCCTTATTGGAGAAATAAAAATAATTGTACATCTTCTCCATGTAATTGTATCACATATGAATGAGTAATGGTGTCACATGTTTTGAAATTTTGATTTGTTTTTATTTTTATTTGATACTAGTAAGAAAAATGTTGTTTAAATGGCTTTGTTTGACAACCACCATTTATTTGTTATATTATACAAAATTTGATTGGAATTTTTAATAGTGAGGTGTAGCAACAAGAATAAAATAGCTTGAGATAGGGGTTTCAAAATCTTCAAAACTTGATTTTATTAAATACATGCAAACTTAGTTTGGTGGGATCCAAAAATTAGTAATTTATTTTTGGTAAAACAAAAAAGGGGTATTTGTTTTATATTAGGTTATTCATGGATGAGTGATTTGTTTTTCAAAAACTTGGAAAAACATAGTTTATTAATATGTCAATTGGGTTTGTAGTGTAGTTGGTCAAAAATATTTTTTAAGTCAGTTATTGAAGATAGGTCAAGAGTTTAAAACCAAAAAAGCATTTCTTTTTGTTGCATTTGTCATTAAGTACCTTATATTATGGTAAGTTTATTGACTAATCATTATTTTTATGAAGGTGGTTGTGTGACTAGATAATATCTAGGCTTTTGGACATTTTTAACATGTTTGAATGGTGAATTTTATTATTTTAAGGTTATTTATATTTTTCTTATGTCAAATGCATTGAAAATTATATATAAGGGTGAATTTTTGGTAGAAACCAACACCTTAATAGTGACAAAGTTTCTCATTTCATAGAATGTTATACTTGTACTATTGGAATTATCACCAAATTTTTTGACACCAACTATGCCATCTATTACATTTCCATCAAGATCTATCTAATTGATAAAGTATAAGCATCTCAATGAAGGTTAGAGGATCTATTGGAGGCTAGAGGATAATTTCCCTTCTCCAGTTAGCTATTCACTTAAATTTTGAGTATAATGTTTGAAATTCATTTTTTAGTAGTAATAGTATGTTTTTTCCATATTTTTGTTACTTTTAGTTCAATTGCATTATTATTGATTTCATTTATATTCCTGATTAGGAGTAAAAAGAGTAGTTTTGATTTGGTTTTTCACTACAAAGGCTTCTTGGATCTCACCTAAATGGGGTGAAGATAATGTATGGACTTCCATCAGTCACTTGTGATTGTATGAGTTATTGACACCATAGTGTTAAGTAAAGGTTTTTCAACATTTGTTGGGCATTAGAGAGATGTGTTATACATGCTATTGAATAGTCACTTAGAAGGATTTATTTGTGAGACCTTATGTTAATTGATATGTTTGAATACACTTTGATCATGTTCTACTATAGTAAAGTAACAAATGGTCAATGGGGATGAACATACCTCAATCATATTCATCATTTATGTCACAACTATTAAGGTAGCAGTATTCTTAGAGGTGGCATCGGTTGGTCAGTACCATGATATATAGTGTTCTTGTTACAAGTATGGAGGATATTTTTAATGACTTTATAGTCATATTTCTAGATCATATTATATATCCATTGTTGGATCAATGGGAGTTTGTTAGGTTAGTTGATCCAAAACATTAGTACTTTAGTTTTGATATTCAAATAAATGTATATGGGACACACTCTACTTTATTTGACACCCCTATTCATGAATTAACCTTGTAATTTGTTAGTAAGTTAGTTGTTTATAGGTTAAGAGTTAGTTGGGTCCTATAGTGGAACCACCCTATGAAATATTTTAATAGATTGATCTTTATAAATGTTTTCAATAATAATATTTTACCTTTGTGTTCAAAAGTTATCAAATTGTTACAATTATAGAGGATGTATTTGAGGCTAGAGGATAATTTCCATTCTCAAGTTAACTATTCACTCAAAGTTTGGGTATAATGTTTGAAATTCATTTTTGGTAACAATAGTATTTTCTTTTTCTAGTTTTTTGTTACTTTTAGTTTATTTTTAGTTGTGTTCAATTCATTGATATTCCCGATTAGGAATAGACAAAGTCATTTTGATTTTTTTTTTGCTACAAGGGTTTCTCACATCTCACCCAATTGGGGGGAAAACACTATATGGCTTTGATTAGTCATTGGTGATTGTATGAGTTTACATAGAAGTTGTTAGCACTTTGGTGTTGAAAGAAGGTTTGGAAATAGTTATTAGGAATCAAGGAGATGTAACATATATAGTGTTGAATAGTCATGTGGATGGATTTCTATGTGAGACCTTACGTTGATCAATATGGTTAAATAGGCCTTGATGGGGTTCTAGTATAATACAATACAAAATGGTCAGATGGGATGAACATACCTTCATCAAATTCATCATTCATGTCACAATGCATAAGGTAGCATGTTTCTTGGAAGCAACATCAGTTGAACAATACGATGATGTATAGTGTTCTAGTTGTAGGTGTTGAGGATATTTTTTATGACTTCATAGTCATAGTTATGAGTCATCTTTTATACACACTATTAGATCAAGGGGGTTTGTTGGGTTGATTTATCCAAAGTATTAGTATTTTAATTTTGATATTTAAATAAATATATATGGGACATGATTTACTTTATGTGACACCCAATTAGTGAATTAACTTCATAATTTATTAGTAAGTTGGTTTTACTAGTTAGTAAATTAGTTGGTTCACTATTTGAGAGTTAGTTGGGTACCATAGTGGAAACACTCCATGAAAGATTTAAATAGATTAAACTTTGTAAGTGTTTTCAATAATAATATTTAATCTTTGTATTCAAAATTTATCAAATTCATATAAAGTAGATTTTAATTTTACCTATGCACTACCCAATCCTAATAAATAAATTAGTTTAAAGTTGTTTGTCGCTTGAACCTTGTTTACTATTTCTTGATGACATTAATAATAAATCACTATGAATACTTCTAAGTGAAATATTTTTATAATAAAAAATATATATATGACATGGACATGTTTTCTTTTTTATAATCTATGTAGAGGAAGGTCTGACATGATGTGATAACTACTGAGGTATAGGGTTAAGGATGGTGTTAATATTTTATCACTATACCTATTGATTACACAAACAATAATGCATCATAGAGAATTAACTATACCATATTAATATTAACTTATGAAAATTAACAAAATTAATAGATATGCACAACTAACAAACAAAATTATCATATAAAATAATACACCATTTTGTTCCACTACCATATAACTCTTTCCTTAATTTGATTGTAATAATGATAAGATATAAAAATTCCATATCTCATATTGGAGGTTCAAAATCTATTCAAAAAGTTTACATTGCAATGCTTGTCATGGATGAAAAACCCCACAAAATACATATGCACTAAAATTTAAATAGCATTTGTAACATAATTTATTTAACATTTTCCTTGCTTAGATTGTGTGCAAATGGATGCTAAAAATCAAAATAAAATAGTCACTAGAATAACATAGAATGGAGGCAAATAAATTTGATTCATTAATATAACTAGACAAGCATGGGAATTTTCAATAAAGAAACAAAAATAAAAATAAATGAAACCTATGGTGTTAAATTTTGATAAGCCTACTATGAAATTATATTCATAGAGTTCAAGGCAAACAAGCCATACGTAATTCTAAATTTCAATGAGCTATACAACTAAGTTTAGAATAACCTAAAATAATATTGCCCTCTTTTTTATTTATTTTTTTCAATCGTCTACCTCCTTAATAACTCCATAAACCATGGTCTTCTAGAATTTCTATGAAAATAAATTGAAGAGAAGTTGTAAACTTTGATTGACCACTCAAGCAAGCAATGGTATATATCAATATAAACATGCATGACTCCAATAGAATGTTTGTTGTAGTTAGGATTGTAGTTTTTTTATAATTTTCAAAGAGTGGAAATCATGAACTGTGGAGGAAAACCTTTAGGATCCTACACAAAGGCCAAGTAGAATAAGACATATGGGGAGGGCCTAAAAAATTGCAAGAGAATGGAAATCACCTTGAAAAACCCAATATGGGAGATAGACGACATGCCCAGTACCATATTGATGAGAGATATAATCATCCTTCCCATGGGTGAAGTTCTCATAATCAATGGTGCTCAAAATGGATTTGTAGTATGGTAAGTATAATTAACTTGTTGACAATCTCATTTTTGATACACACACTAGATCTAACATTTCATATGCATTGGGAATGGTATCTAGATTTATAAAAGAATCACATGATCTATAATGGAAAGAAATTAAATGGATTCTCCACTAAACTTGAGGTAATCATAGTTTCAAGATTCACTATGGAGCAGGTATTGACATTGACTTATTTAGCTATATAGATTTATATTAGGTTGGAGATATTTAAAATTATAATTCTATTTCAAGAGATTTTTTCCTTTGGTTTAGGTCTGATTAGTTGGTCAAGGAATAAGCAAAATATTATTGCTTTAACTTATACTGAGGAATAATATAGAGTTGTTAATGTTACCGCTAAGGCTATTTGGGTCTATAAGATTCTCACTAATTTTATCATCCAATTTTGAAGACCAATAATTATTTTATATGACAACCAAAGCATAATCCATATATGCAAGAATTTGCTTCTCTATTAATGGACCAAGCATATTGATATTCACATTCATTTCATTTGATAACTCATCCATGAGAAATTCATTGATCTTCACTACATGCATACAATGAAGCAAATTACTAATATATTAAACCAAAACCTTCATTAAGATCAAGTATATTAGTTTGTTGGATCTTTTTGGAGTTCAGGCATCTCTGACTTCTTTCTCTAGGAGATCATCTCTATATACTTGGGTACCTCATTAGGCCTTTGTATTGGGACCCAATTATTCTACCCTCCTAAGTTACGATTAAGGGGAATGTTAGTGTAGACTTTTTCCCACTATGTGGTTTTATATATACGGTGTAATTAGATTGCTTAGGATAATAATAGGTCATTAGCAAAAATGTACTTTAAGTCATTTTTTAATTATAATTTGAGTTAATTACATTTTTGGGAGACCAAATTCCTCACTGTATAATGTACCTTCCTATGTAATTCTTAGCTAAGAAATGATGGTAATACAAATTTTTGGTTATGAAGACAAGCTTCTTCCATTTTGGGTTGTTCTTCAGATTTCACTACTTCATACATATTCAACTTCATGCATTCGATCATATCTAATCTAATTCTTGATTTTGTCTCACTTTGACATCAACTTATATGATCTTTCAAAGCTTATCACCATAGTAATGACATTTTGATGTAGATATATGCTTTGAAACTAAATTTATAAATTTTATCTCCCTATTTGTATGAGTTAGAAACCTTTGTTGGAGAAATAAAAACATTTGTACATCTTCTCCATGCAATTTTATGACATTTAGATGAAATAATGGTGTCCCATATTTTGAAATTTTGACTTGTGTTTGTTTTAATATGATACTAGTAAGAAAAGTGTTGTTTGAATGGCTTTGTTTGACATCCACCATTTATTTGTTCTATTGTACAACATTCAATTGGAATTTTAGTAGTGAGATGTAGCAACAACAATAAAATAGCTTGAAAAAGGGGTTTCAAAATCTTCAAAACTTGATTTATTAAATACATGCAAACTTGGTTTGGTGGAATCCAAAAATCAGTCATTTATTTTTGGTAAAATGAAAAATGGGTATTTATTTTATGTTAGGTTATTCATGGATGAGTGATTTTTTTTTTTTCAAAAACTTGGAAAAACATAGTTTATTAATATGTCATTTAGGCTTGTAGTTCACTTGGTTAAAACTATTTTGTAAGCCACTTGTTGAAGATAGGTCAAGATTTCAAAACCTACAAAGCATTATTTTTTTTTGCATTTATCATTAAGTACCTTATATTATGATAAATTTAGTGACTTAAGCATTATTTTTATGAAGGTGGTCATGTGACTAGACAATCTATAGGCTTTTGGACAATCTGAACATGTTTAAATGGTGAATTTTATTATTTTTAAGCTTATTTATATTTTTCTTATGATAAATGTATTGAAAATTATGTATAAGGGTACATTTTTAGTAGAAACCAATAACTTAATAGTGAAAATGTTTCTCATTTCATAGAATCTTATACTTGTGCTATTGGAATTATCACCAAATATTTTGACACCAAATATGACATCTATTATATGTCCATCAGGATCTATCTGATGGACAAAGTATAAGCGTCATAATGGAGGTTAGAGGATCTCTTGAAGCCTAGAGGATAATTTACCTTTTATTGGTTCCTAATGATACACCTCTCATATACTTCTCACATATCAAACATAATTTACATTTGACATCCCAACCTCAACAAAGCTTTATGGCTCATTTTACAATTTTCATTTTTGTAGTCAATGGGTTGACCTTCATTGAGCCTGCACACATTTTATTTTCTACCATGTGTTATGTATTTTGGGATGTGATTTTGTTTGTCCATGTGACAAGATATTTTTGACATGGGGATAAGTGCTTTGAACATGTCCACGTATGTAGGTCTAATGGTGAGGCTTCCATCTATGTGGTCTTCTAGGTGGCATGGGAATCATGGTGTGGGTTGTTTCTGTATGAACTCCATATTTTCAAACCAGTATAAACTTTAATATTTTAATCAAAGGCATAAAATTTATTAGCATAATTTTGGCCACTAACATTGCCTCTTGCTTGGGGATGTACACCCCTTACAAGTGTGCAAACAACCCTAGAACACAAGACCAAGTACCAATCCATTGGGCCACAGAGTCAAACATTTAGCAAATTTAACAACTAACACCCATGAAGGGTCAACAAAACAAGGCAAAATTATAAAAAATGGATCAAGAAGATCTAAAAATGAACACACAATAAAAATGATGAAAAGAACTATACAAGCAAGGCCCAAAGTAGAGGGGAAACAAAGAAATGAAATAGCAAAACTATACACTATACAATTATGTACATAGTCACAAGCTCAGTCTAAGAAATGTTTTAGATGTTTTCCATTAACTAGCGGCTCTAGAATTTTATCATCCCATAATTTCTTGAACTTTTTTAGTAGTTTGGTGGCCAAGATGAAGTAAACCAATATCTACACATGCCTAAATGGATTGATGTTAGGATGTCATGGGATGAAGTACTAAAATAAATCCTCCATATATAGTCTCAAATCTGGATAAGACCACACCAAATGATTTTGGTACTCATTCAATAGTTGTAAATAAGCTTGTTTATTGACTGCAATCAGATGAGTACCAAGCAAGAGTGCCTCATGATCAACAATTCCATTCATGCACTCAAAGTACTACTTGAAAAAATACTAAAAACAATCATTATTCTCCAAACAACACCTTTGTTGTCAAACCCAACATCAAGTATAGCTAGTTACTCAATAACATCCATATTCCCAATGAGGTTTCCCAATTCCACATTCATGTGCAACACTTTGTTTATAACACACTTTGGATCTTTAATTAGATCATGATTAGGTAACTCATTTTCTAGTGTCATATTACCATCACAAGAAATTTCATGTATCAGGACCTTCTTGATTGTACTCCAAATTGCCCTCATCATTGTCATGGAGGTAAAACAATCACATGGGGAGTCCTCATAATTGAAAATCATAAGATCACCATAATCAAAAGTAGACTTAGGATCACCTATATCTTCATCACTTAGTTTAGTTATATCACATGGAGGATTTGGAAAGAAGTACTTATCATACCAATCAATGTCTCAATCAAAATTTACTGCATTCACTTTAGTGTATAATGGATCAAGCACTTCTTTTCCAACTTCCCTTTTATAATTTCTATCATCACATGCAAGGATTTTTAGTGATTGATTTAAATTATAAGATTTCTCTTGACTTTTATAACCATTAGGGATACCCTTCTTAGCTCTAGTTATCTTGTAGGACATCTCTTTGACAGTGGAGGCCAAATTTTTAACTGTTTCCTCAAGGTTGGCATTCTTGGTGGACATTTTTTTTTTTGGATTGACCAATTTTACATTAGCCTACTTGTTCATTGGATTTCCCATAGCCTTTATTTTATTCTCAATTTGGATGTCCATATTAAATACAAACCACAAGTTAGTGGGAGCCTTGTCCTACAAGTAGTACACAACCTTCTTGTCAAAGGCATCACAATATTTTGTTAAGCACATTGCATCACTAGGCCTAATGTTCTTTGGTAGCCATATTAGGGTCTTATTGATCCATGTATTAACGTCCTACACATAGTCAATGGGGCTCTTCTTGATGTTTTCAAACTCAGCCAAGAGAAACCTTGGATCAATTTTGTCACCATATTGAATTCTAAAAACATTCTTCATCTCTTCTCATGAATAAATGCATCCATGGGGAAGGGAAATGAATCACTCATGAGTGTCTTCTTCTAGTGTGAGCAAAAATAAATTAATGCACATATCCTTATACTCAACCTCATAATATTGAATGATATTGTGAAAATCCCTCAAGTGCTAACCACCACTCACTGCATTGTTCCCTTGAAATTTTGGATGGTGGTTCCTTACTTCATTCAGGATCTCATTGGGATAACCTTCCATTTCATAAAAATTTATAAGCCTAACTCTATATATTCTAAATACAGGACATTCATTCTCATCTTGGTCCATATGCCTCATGACTAGTTTAATGGGATGTTCAAGAATAAATGGCAAAGGGTTGTGAGGGAGTGAATGAAGTGGACTTTGTGGATCAAACTTAGGATGGGATTTAGCTGGTTGAGAAGGAGCTAGATAATAAATAGGACTATAAATTTTAGAATTAATAAGAGAGATATGACAATCCTTAACAATAAGAATTTCAATAAAAAAATTAGGATTACCAAAATATTGATAACCCAAATAGTCCTTTGCAACTGCACTTTGCTCTTCAATAGGCCTCCAAACTTGTCTCCTTTTATGATGAACACTTAAGGGGAAGATAGATGAGTCACCTTTTAATAATGACCTTAGGCATTCTATCTTTGCAAGAAAAATAATTTTAAAGATTAATCTATTTGAAGTGGGCATTGATCTTCCTTTAAAACCATATGATGTTTTGGAGTCACCACTAGAAGAAAAATTATAGAATATAACTATTTACAAACTTGAAGTGATACATACTGAAACCATATCATGTTGAAGTTAGTGATGATGTATGAAAGCAAAGATAATGAACTTTTTAGATTCATGTTCAAATAGTGAAAACCACCTTAAAACATGACAAATTCATATCTCTTTGCAATAAATTTAGTAGATGGCAAATTATCAAATCTCTCAATTCCCTACACATCCCCAATGGAATGTTGTGGCATTTATGACCAAGATATTCCAAATGTAGAAAATAACAACAAAGAACTTGATAACATGAAATACTCATTGATCTCTGTAAGAGTCCCTAATAAGACAAGTGTCATGGGTGTCTTTTCTTTCCTTGACAATGGTGTTAGTTGAGTGTTAGTTCCCACTTGTACACCTTTGGTAGACTTCTCAACTATCAAACATAATGTACCTTTTGATATCCCAACCTCCATAGAGCTTCATGAATCATTTTTCAATTTTCATTTTTATTGTCAATGGGCTGACCTCTGCCGATACTCCACACATTTTCTTTTTTACCACATGTTATGTCTTTTGGGATGCAATTTTATTTGTCTACATAATAAGTTATTTTTGACATGGGGCTGAGTGCTTTGAGCCCATGTAGGTAGGTCTAATGGTGAGGTTACCATTTATGTGGCCTTCTAAGTGGCATGGACATCATGGTTGTTCACTCAAAGTTTGAGTAAAATGTTTGAAATTAATTTTTTAGTAGTAATAGTATGATTTTTTTTCCATATTTTTGTTACTTCTAGTTCAATTTTGGTGGTGTTGATTTCATTTATATTCCTGATTAGCAGTAAATAGAGTAGTTTTGATCTGGTTTTTCACTACAAGGGCTTCTTCCATCTCCCCTAATTAGGGTGAAGATATTGTGTGGCCTTTGATCAGTAACCTATGATTGTATGAGTTGATATATGAGTTATTAGTAACATAGTCTATCATTTTTAGTTTGTCAATGCCTATGACTTCTTTCTCTATGATTAGTATACTACAATCATCAAATTCAAATACACCATTTAATTTTATGCTTTGTTCCTACTTCTATAACTTATTTCTGATAATAATAACATCACTTGAATAATCACTCTCATAAAGAATATTAATTATCTAATCATTCTCTTTATCTTCTAAATGCATATAACTAAAGAATATACGGAGTTAAAAGATAATATAATGATTAGCTCGTCTTGAATTACTGCATCACGTTATGAACTTTGTGATACACCTTGTGCATGAGATTAGTTTTCATAAGCATAGATTTATCCTTCTTTTAATCTTCTTACTATTGATTCCTCTTATAAAATTTTGTAGGTTATTCTTTTTTATTGTGAAGGGTATCCACTTTCTTGTTTTGCCTAGGAGGTTCAAAAAAGCCACTTTTATAAAAGCATGCTATATGACCACAGTTGTTGCACTTATAGGTCATAATATTATAATATAGTAAAGGATCAAATGAATTATAGTTCATATTTTATAACCCATAAGGATTTATATTCTTGTTCCAACTAAAATTTCTTGTATGAGTCTTACAGTCTATTTCTATAAGACTAAAGTGATTACATGAAAAATAATAACCAAAGAAAGAATGTTGGAACTTGGTCATGTGTTCCTACCTTGGAGGAAAGGACTTTATATATTTTTCCTTGTTATATTTTTGATAAGTGCTTGTTTTATATGGGAGTTTATTATTTTTCTTCTTACTAATAGGACTTTTGAGAACATCTGCATAACTTTTTGTATTTTCCTCATTTGCCTTCTTTGGTGGCTCTGTGTGACATTCTTTATTGGCCATCTAAATTTGTTTATATCCAAAACAAGTATTTATAAATGGTGACCTCTACCTATTTTTTATATCATCTAAGATCTCGGTACTCATCTCAAATTTGAGGCTTATATTAAGCTTAATGGTTGTTTTCTCTAGTTCTTTCCTCAAGGAAATAATTTTAGACTCTAGCCTCTCACAATTTTATTCATTTTTGTTTAATTGGATTATCTCCTCCTGTTTAGTCCTTTTTTATTCTTTAAGTTAAATCTTGAGGTTGATGATCATATTTTCTGATTCCTCAAGATTTTGTGACATTTTTACTTAGATTCACAGTATACTTGAAGCTACAATTTTTGTTTCAAGTTTATTTTATTAATCTTCTTGATCTCACTTAAGACACAAATGAGTTATCCTTAAAGATCCACTTATCCTTCATTTTATTCATATTATTCTTCTTATAAATACATATCTTCTTTCCCTTCACTCATAAATTTGTCTTCATCTACCACAACATCCATCTTTGTTTTTATTACCATGTGTGCTCCTAAAATCTACCTTCTAGTGGTTAGACTGTTTCTGAAGGAACCCACTCTAATACTAATTGTTAAGCACACAATTATATTGAGAGGTGGGGGGTGAATATGTATACATTAATTTTTTCCTTAATAAAAATTAATAACCATAATAACACCATTCACATAAGATAACACAATTAGGAGATAAGATTTACGTGTAAACCCTTTGTGGGAATAAAACCACAATATAAAAATTCTCTTAAAAAAATTATAGGCACCAGCATAATGGAGACTAATCCCCACTATAAAAATATTTTGGAGGCACTAAACTATTGGAGACGCCAATCTCCACTACTAAGCACCAAATTATCAAGAGACACCAATCTCTTCTTTAGGAAGCACTAACTTCCAAATCAACCTTGTTTTCATCTTCTTAAATATTGCATCTTCAATGAATGATTATTTGCATATAATCCCTTTCAAAAATTTGATGTAAAATTCTTCAACATATATTATCCTTCATGAATTTGATACAACATTCATCAACATGTATTCTCCTTCACAGATTTAAAACATTCTTCATATTTATTTCTTCTCTAAATCTACTCAAATTCAAATGATATTACATTATTTTGCCATACTATTATTACTCCCCACTTCATATTTTATTTATACCCAATTATGTCTCTTCACTCGATAGGGTTTCCCTTCTCAAGGGACTCAACATTATAATAATTTTTATTTGTTTTTGGCAACATGAAAATGGCACTAAAATCAGATATAGGTTGCCCTTTTATTAAAATTAATTCCAGAACTTAGTGATTGCATTGGGCATCAAGACTAGATGAGGGTCAGCCAAAACTATATGTGGATATTTGGAAATGAAAATGGTCAGTTTTTAGCCATCTAGCATTACATGTTAAGTCATACAAATTCTTTCTTTGACAATAGTAATTTGATGGTAGAAATTATGCTCTTTGACATCAATGACAACATTTTCAACAATCTCTACCTCAAATAGCAAGGGGGAGATGGTAATTATTATTTTATATGTTGATGATCTAGTCATCACTAATAGTTTAGTGAAGATGATTGATTCAAAAAATAAAGATCCAAATTGATCACTTGATATAATATATCTCAAGATTTTGTAATATTGTTTTGGTTTGAAAGTTTGGTAGAAAGAAAATCACTTCTTTATTTCTTATCTCAAATATGCTAAGACAATGTTCCTGAATGGATTGAAAACCAATTTATAAACCTATGGAGATAAGACTTTAGTTTTCTTGAGTATATCCATCAGCATAGGTAAATGCAACTCTATATCAATAGTTGATATGGAATCTCATTTACTTGACTTATACTATGCCAGACATTAACTATGTTGTCAATTATATTTCAGTTCATGTAGGAACCCAAAGTTTTCCATTGGAAGGTAGTAAATCAAGTACTAAGATACATCAGAGGACTTCATAGACTAGGTATCTCTCTAGTCAATTGATTAGGACTTCACATAAATTTACACTAAACTCAAGTAAGGTAAACAAGTTTAGGAGTTATAATTATCTGGCTAGCTTCTATAAAATCTTATAAATCTTTATGTTCCTAATGGCACACCTCACCATATAATTAACTAGGAGGTGAAATATTCCAAGACATCAAGAAACTTTAGCATACGAAATATTTTATCCACATTGCAATTGCACTTATACTGGTTGTACATGTGAATAGATGTGGAGTGACACATCAAATCTTGCATTCCTTATTTCATCACCAACTCTATGAACATGAAGCTATGTTTTTACACATCTCTACCAATTCTATATAGGCCACGTAAATATATCAGCATGGATCTCATGACTAGGTTATCTAGGACAAGATGTTATCATGATGTTATGAACTTGTAATAGTGGACATGTTTTTAAATATGGCTATCATGGTTGCTTTCAGGATAAAATTTGATGTTTTTGGAATTGTGCAAGGCTTCTTCAACCATGTTTTAATTCAATTTGGTTTCCTAATGTCCATCATATCTAATCAAGATCCAAATTGTATAAACCATTATTTTCAAGTACTATGGGACTTGATGGGTATACAGTTTGATTGGTTGACAATATTTCATCCACATATAGATGGGAAAACATAAGTTATCAATTAAACACTTGTCCATATTCTATAAATGTATAATTACATGCATGCTTGCACATGGAATGATAACCTTTTTTACATTCAACATTTATACAATAGATCTATTCATAGCTCTATGGGACATAGTCCATTCTAGACATATCTTGGGTTTTGGCATGCGACATATCTAGACATATCATACCACCCACTAGATGACACTGAGTCTCACACATAATAATGAGAAGTGAATAAATTTGATAATTTTTTGTGCCACATAAAATCTATTCATCAACAGGTCTAATAGATCCTTTCCTGCACCTAGGAAAATTACAAAGAGAGCCATGATGCACATCACACACCTAATGTATTCTAAGTTGTCAAAAAAGTCTATTTACACCTTTAGATGGAATGTTTCAAAGGTACACATGAGAATATCAAGCCTATACACTATGATTTTTACACCATTCTACATGCATTTGGTGAGAACACATTCATTTTGGATCTAACTTCATGATTGGGCATGTACCTAGTATTCAATGTAGAGCTTCTCTAAAATTACATTCTTTCATTTCTTGAGCTAAAAATTACACATCTTTTTGATCTTGATCCTAAAAAATTATCCCAATAAATAAGGACCAGATCATTGAAGTGATAGACACATATGACTACCATAACATACAACAAATTTTCAAAGTGGTCAAAGTGAGGAAATATTTTGATCAAGTTAGGTGGTATAACTCTCAGTAAATTCATGTGTAGTTTATATAGCTATACAATGATGTAATGGATACCATTATTATAAAAATAAAGGGAAAATGATATGTGCATATCTCCTATGTAATTTACACTTCTCATTTTCATAATTGTGTAATGTGTGCACTCATTATCTACACCAAGCATGCCATAGTCACACACACTTCACTTGGAATTTTTCACAATCCTACAAAACACACTCATTCTTGCTCATAATCCCACATGCCACACTCATGTTTGCTCGTAGTCATGCACACTCTCCTATATACTAATCCTATCATTATTTACATTCACCTACACTTACCTTACTCAAACACATCCATGTGTCAAATTTATCTAAATGTGTGGCTTTCTTAGTGGTGATTCTCAATGTGGAACATGTCAATGATTTAGTTGGGTATTTAGTTGATATATACCTATAAGTTCAACCACCTCTCAATAAGGAAGATGAAATAACTTATAAATGTCTTCTATGTAGCCAAAAATAATTGTAAATGCTTCTTGTATTTCATGTATGATTATGTATCATATGCATTCAGCCTAAGGTCAATGTGATACACACTCATAGTGATAGACATCATGCTCTATGTATATACTCTATCATACACAAATTATACATCTATGTATTCTTTTACCTATTCATTCGCATTGAATAGAAATTGAATTTATACAAGTATCAAACATTTGTTACATTTAATGTGTGTTTATTTTTTATATTTGGATCCTTATATGCACATTAACTCTTTATAATTGTGGGTTACCTTTAACATGTAGTTGCCCTCCGTGCCCCCCCCCTCAGACTCGTGCCTAGTCCTGGGATCCTTTTTGGATGGATCATGTCATCTATATTTGAAATCTCTTTTAAATATCCATTATCATTCTTGAAAATCAAAAAATTTTACCAAAATGTGAAAAAAAAACTACATAGATATATTTTTTGGTATTAGGTCTCCTTTCTCTTTCAAACCAAAATAAATGGGAAAAAAAATTTAATAGCACACCTCACAAGGAATGATTTTTTCTTACTTATTTCAGGGCCTTTTATTCAATGAATGTCATGGATGTCACTAAGAATCCTATCATGTTAATAAGGTAAGTTTTACATAAATCTATTATTCTTGGTTATAATATTTAATATTGGGGTTATTTTTAACATGTATCTAATTTGAATTATTCTTTTGTAGACTTGAATAACAATAATTTTTACAAAAGAGACATTTATGAATTATAGAATGTCTTATAATTTTTTTTGCAACAAAGTTTTTCAATATTTGAACATAATAGAGATACATCACATATGGTTTGTTAATAATGTTATATAAAATGTAATTATAATGTCAAATGTGAACTAAATTTCATCAATTGTTCTTTGTAAAAACAATGCGCTTAGCATGTTCAACAACATTCTAGAAATTCTTATTCATATATTTATTTCCTTTCTATTTCAATAAATTAACAACACATTTATTATGTTCTATAAATGTGTATTATAATTGTGAATTAAATACATACATGCATGCCAAAGTCATGAAGGGTGAAGGTAGGTCAAAACTGACATAGTCAAGTGTCTAATACTATATTTTTGTATCTACATTGGTCACTATAAGACATGATATCGATATCTATATTGATTTTAATTATATTAAAAACTCTCAAGTATTTTTATTAACATGAAATAAGACTTTAAAAATTCAAAAATATATTATCTGGTGGGATTTCAATTGGTAATTTCATACTTAATGGTCTCCCCACTATAAGATTTTCCTTTGCACTAATAGAAAACATAATATGAAATGTTATCTTTGTAGTTATAGTAAAAATTAATTTGAAAACAATATAAGCTAAAGTTTACTATGCGTAAGGTTAAAATTTTAATTGAGTTTTATCATATAAATAAGAAAATTATGGTGAAGATATTTCACTTTTTTACTTTATTAAATCACCTATATGTCTACGCACTAGCTACACTAGACATCAAAAACAATAGAGTATACACTCTCCTTTGTCTAACTATAATTTTTTTATAAGAAAGATTACATGACTAATTCAATGCAAGATACATGTTAAAATTAACAACATATTTTAAGTTAGTTCAATCATCCAATGCATTCCTCATTCATATTTTTATTTCAACCATCAAAACCATAAAGTCAAAATAATTATTTTGTATGCAAAAGTGAAACTTACTAGTTTTTGCATTTATGATGGTACAAATATATTTTAGAATTTATAACTAATCAAAGATAAATTAAGACATTGATAATGAGCCTCCATTTTCATGCATTAAAAAAATGAAGTTGGATTGTGTTATGGATAATTTTGAAGACTTCAATTTTAATTTGATTTATAATGACACATATTGATCAAATTAAATTGGACACTTTAGGAGATTGGTGAAAACTAGGAAGTCCATATTTTACATATGAAAACCTAAGGAAGTGTTATAAAGCATCTCTTACTCTGGGTTAGATAACATGGCAAGAAGCCTTTACAAGACATCATGAAATTTAAGGATAATGTGAGATCACATTTTTCATGTGAATACTAAAAGAAAATAACATATAAAAAATGATATGTGTATACTTATTAATAACACAAAAAAGTAAAATTATGGAAATTGTCATCACAAATATGGAATTTAAATAGCAATATAGATGTGGGTTCAATTAATCTAAAGCATTAGTACTTTAATTTTGATATTTAAATAAATGTATATGGATCATGCTTCAATTTATGTGATACCCCAATTAGTGAATTAACTTATTAATTTATTAGTAATTTAGTTTTAGTAGTTAGTAAGTTATCTGGGTCACAAGTTAGTTAGGTCCCATAGTGTAACCACCTAATGAAAGCTTTTAATATCTTGAAATTTGTAAAAGTTCTGAAAAAATAGATTTTACCATTGTGTTCAAACTTTATCAATTTTATAAAATGTAGGTTTTACTTTTACCTGTCCATTATTTGGTCCTAATAGTGATATCAGAGCTTGGTATGTGAAGGTGAATGTGAAAATGAAAATGAATGCCCAAGTGGAACAAAGAGAGAGTCATTTTGGAAATAAAGCATTTGTTAATGTACTATAGCAATTAAGGTACCAAATTTTTAATTATGCTTGAAAATTCATAATTCTAATTGGTACAACCTGCAAACACCTAAAATAAGAAGTATAAAATCCACATTATAGATGTGCTCCACAAGATAATTATATGAACATTTGAAGCCATTTCATAGCCATTGTCTTCTTTTTTCTATGGCTTAGGAAGAATTTTAAACAGTTTAAATTCATTTTAATTCAATTCTATATAGCCTAATATCTTTTATGGCCTCTATACAACCTACCACCAATATATCTTAGTCCTAAGATCAGTTGACATAAACTAAACTTCATATGAAATATTGGTAATTCATTTACATGCACTAAAATATCATATTATGTAGCCTATCTTGCTTAGAAACCTTATTATTTCAGCGTTTAGTGTAGGCTTTTTACCACTACATGTTTTTACCTCCAAAGTATAATCAGCTTTCTTAGGTTAATAATAGGTCATTAGGATAAATGTACTTTAAGTCATTTTATAATTGTGAGTTGAGTTAATTACCTTTTGGGTGATCTAATTATTCACTATATAAAGTACCTTCCTGTGTATTTTTTTGTTAAGGGATGATGCTACAACAACTTTTTGGTTATGAAGACAACCTTCTTCCATGTTAAGTTGTTCTTTAGATTTTAGAACTCCATACATATTCATCTTCATGCATTCACTCATATCCAATCGGATCCTCAATTATGGCCCACTCTAACATGGTATTAGAGTTGAGCTAGTAGATGAATTCCATTAAGTTTTTTTTTGAGATATAGCATTATATCTTGTTTGATATTTTTCATTGATTTTAGTTTTCTAGGGTTTGGTGGTCTCTCTTAAAAATCAATGAAAATCCGCACATCCAAAATCTCTAAGTGAAAATCAAATAATTTCTTTGAATTTATAAGTTTGGAAATCCCTAGGAATGGTTGTATACATGACCCAATTTTGTAACAATCAATTTTTGACCATTTTTTGAGGGTTTCAATGCTATTTTTTAAATTTTAAAAAAATCCATTTTTTTGATGAGTTTGAGGAAAAACCATTTCTAGGTTTTTATGTGTTTCTCAAGAAATGAAATGGGTCTTTGTTGTATTTTTATAAATAACATGAAACTTGTTAATTTGAGGGTTTCCTAGTTTGATAGAATTTCCAACACTAATAGGTATTTTTAATAGTTGGAAAAATTTTAATGGCATTAAAAAACTTCATGCAGATATTTCCCGCCTTTGATAGCCTTTGATAGATTTTAACCCCTTGAACGATATTTTGGGGTTAGCAAACATTTTCCCCTAGTTGAGCATGTATAGGGTTTCATCCCCTACTCACATAGATATTGGGTTCTACCCGTTATTAAAGACATGTAGGGTTCTTTGCCCTACTCAATCACTTATTGGGTTCTACCCACTACTTGCACACATTTTAGATTTTGGCCCTTACCTGGACATCTACTAGGTTTTGACCCTTACATAAGCATGAGATGAGATCCACCCCTTACTTGGACATGATTTAAAAGCCACCTAGTGCCTAGAGACAACCCAGGTTTTGCTTATTGTGAAGATAGACCATGAGATCTGCCACCTACCTGAACATGCCCTAATTTCTACCCACCTTATCCTTATTTGTTGTGACACTCAATAAGATGTCAAATTCAATCGAGTGTAAAGTGTCATTATTCATTTCAAAAGTGGAGTTATTTTTGGGGTGACATCATTCCCACATAATTTAAATCAATCAATAAGAGAAGGGGGAGTACCAATTTTAGGTTTTAGTCCCTAGTCACATGGAAGTTAATCCCCTAGACACTTGTAACCCAAAAGTGCTTAAATTTTTTTCCAAGAAAGCTTATGTTTTTCTTGGGGAAGTTTATTCCAAAAACTCTCAACCTAAAAATTTTCAAATTTTATAAAGTGAATAGTTACCTTGCTATCCATAACTTCAAACACATATAACTTTCAACCTATTACTCCTCTTGATGTTCTATTTTTTTACGAGTTTTTTTGAGATATACACATTGGTAATATTCTTGTGCCTTGTAAATTTAAACCTTTATAGATTCAATTGGTTTACATATTTTTAGTCTTTCAACACACACAGTTCATGCCATACTTATTTTATGCACCATGTATTAGAGTTTGGTTCCACTTCTTACACTGTTAAACTTTGATGAGTGGATTCAAGTCAAAGTTTAAATCATTTAGAAGATTAAATTCTTACATTGAATCATGATGGGTAAAAAAAATTATCACCACTTGATGTAGAGAAGGTGAAGAGGTTTAATAGAAGTGACAAAGGCTATGGTCTACTATTCCTACCTATGTCTTTCGGTCTACTCTTTCATATTAAATATGCTTATAAGTTTGTAATGAAGTTTGGATGGCATTGGAAAAAGACTTCAGGAATAAATACATAATGAGAAGTCATTAGTTGGATAATTAGCTCATCATTTTGAGCATAGGTGATTTTGATAAAATATAATACTTCACCACAAAGATAAAATCACCTTTGAATTGATTCTTTCCATCAGTGCCAAATTGGGATCTAACTATTTTATCTTCATTTATACCATGTCATCCTTGAATGACTTTATTTTTGACTTGACTCATAAGCAAGACAAACTTATTTAAATGGGTACAGTAAAGTCATATAAATTGCATTCCTTAATTGTTAGTCATGATAAACATAAAGTTTATGGCAATAAGGATAATAAATAGAATAAGAAGGACCTAGAGCAAAGAAATTTTTAAAAATTAGATGCTAATTAAAAAGCATCAAAAGATTCATGCTCTTAAAATGGAAACCCCAAGAAAGAGAGACTCACATATGCCTATTGCAATAAATATGGGCATGATGAATCCAAATGCATGAAGTGTATTTACCACCTAATTAAAATGTTCGAGAAGCACAGCATCAGTTTCCTTAATTGTTCTAATAAAAAATAATCAACATAGAAGTATAATAAGGCCAAATACATTAAAAAGGGAAAAGATAAGGAAAAGCCACTTTTTGTAGTTGCATCTTAGCCTTCCAAATGGGTAATTCATTCTGGTGTCTCCAACCACATGGCGTCATCACATGACATGTTATTGTCCTTGGAGACTTGTTATATGCCTTCCACCTTATTGGGTGATGACATTTCTACATAAGCTAGACAGAGAGGATCTATTGAAGTGTATGATGGGACATTTCATAATGTTTTATGTGTTCCCTCTTTATATACCGATCTCCTACATGTTTATCAGATCACTCAAAATGGTTAAGGGAAGAGAGTTAAGTTCACACCTAATTTGGTGGTTATTAGGAATAAAAAAGTGACTCCATAGTTGCATTTGGGAAAGCAGGTCACTAGTCATGATCATATACATTTTCACATTTTTACTAATCAACCCTCTACTGAACTACTTATTCATTTAGATGGGGTGAGTAAATTATGGTATGAGCAATTGATCCATCTCAACTATTGCTACCTAGAGCAACTCAGTCATCATAACATGGTTTCCACAAGTCATGTGTTTTGACAATATTTTCCAAGGTTGCATACTTAGTAAGCATCCTAAAGAGAAGTACAATACAGGTAAATCATAGAGAACTAAATAGACATTGAGCTTGTCCATAGTGATATTAATGGTCTATTTCAAAAACCTTCATTTAAATAGATGAAATATATACTTACTTTCATCAATGACTTTTTAAGGTTTTTTTTTTGGGTGTATTTATTAAGTAGAAACTAGAGGTCTTTGATCATTTAAAGGATATAAATGTGCTTTTAGAAAAAATCTAGATAAATCCATCACTATTTTGTGTACCGATAATGGTGGTGATGATGTCAGTAACCATTTTTAGAAATTATGCACAATATAGGGTAATGAAAAATAATGTACATTTTCATATATATCAATAGAATGGTGTTTTAGAGTGCAAGAATAAGTTCTTAAATTAAATGGCCAATTGTATGTTACACTCTAAGTATTTTTCACTTTGGTATTTAGCTGAGGCCATTAAATATGATTGTTATATCTAAAATTGTGTTCCTCATAAATCATTGAAGGGAGACACTCCTTTTAAAGCTTGAAGTAGTCAAAAACCCATAGTGAAACAGTTCTAAGGGTTTGTATATCCTTCTATGGCTCACATTCTAAAGAATAAATCTAAAGTAATGTAACCTCAGAGTAAACATTACATCGTCGCTAGATATACTAAGGGTGTTAATTGATACATGCTTCTCCATTCCACCACTCAGTTGTTATTTAAGAGAAGTATTTATTTTCAAGAGATTATTTCTAATTTCACACTTGACACCTCTCCCCTTCCTTAGACACATTGGAATTTGATGACAGTTATAATGATTTAGACCCACTTGAGCATCTTCTTAATGATCCAAATTCTTATTCTAGTTTTGATGATGAGAGCAATGATGAGGACTCACCTCCTCATCCCAGAATATCTTCATAAGATGAAGAGTCTCCTCTTGACTCTCCTACATGTAGGCCTATATGGGTGAGATAAACATTGGAAAGTACTATCAATTGGGTTTGAGATCTGTTAGACACTAGGTTAACACATTCACAATTCTAAGATGCCTCAGATTTAACCTTTTTAGGAATATTGTTGTATTATTCCTAATTTAATTAAAGGGTTTATTTATTAAAATTAGTAAATAAATATGCAATAATTAAGTTACTAATTTGTGTATATTAGTTTGTAATTTTGACATTTCTAAAAATAGTAATAAGATGGACAAAATAAAACTTAGCTAGAAACGGGATGATATAGTTGAGACAATGTTTGAGATTCATCATACAAGACTAGGACTATAACAAATTGAGATCTAACTTTCATTTTATGATTAGATAAGATCCCCAAAAATAGATAGGAGTGGCACTAGTGTTGTAGTCTACCTCTACCACTATTGTCCTAAAGATTTGAGCTTTTTGGGTTTTGTTCACCAGGTCTGTGTGACCCTATCCATGAAAGTTTGATAGCTAGAAGTCTATAGAGATCCATATAGAGTAGATTTTATCCTTAAACCCTATAATATATTGTTATTTGACTAGTTTTAAGAAAGAGGGGGGGTTAGTGTGTGTAATATTCACTAAACGTGTATCCACACCTCTTGTGTAGGTATGTTTCCTACATACCAATACTTCAAAGAGGGATCAAGCCATATGTAGTTCTCTCACTTGATGTGATTTTTGAAATTGAGTGTGTGAATATGCAAAATACTAAATTGGATGTGCTAGAGGTGGTTAGGGACTGATGTAAATATTTGAATAATCTTGTAAGTGTATTGGCTAGCTATATGCAGAGGATAGGGAATTGCTTGAGTAGTCTTGCTTTTATTCTTTCTTGCTTAGTGATAATTGCCAACCCTTTATAAATGATCTTTGAATGGGCTTTTATAGGGATCTATTGGTCATGGATTGAATTTGCTCACATTAGGATGATAAAGAGAAAGATGAAGAATTGGAAGGAATTGATCATTGGGGATAAAAAACACTTGGACAAGAGCATTGAATGTGGACAATAGTGGCACCAATGTTATTTCCCATGTTAGGTGGCATTATCCTTAGCTGGTAGGGCCTAGGAAGATGGATTTATCTTGGAGAGAGTAATTTGGTTGAGCTAGGATTAGAAATGGAAGGCTATAGATGATTGGGAATCACTGAAAAAATGTATATGAGGGTCATGAAAGCAAGTAGGAGTGACATATGGGTTGGGTGTCATTACCCACACTTAAGTTACCAATTTTCACATTTTATATAACTGTATTTGCCCCCCCCCCTTTATTCTAGTGATGTAGTAAAGTGAAATACTAAAATAAAGGAAAAATAGAAAGCATACTTGATCCGTAAACACCACTGATAAACTGAAAGTGAAGTTTTAAAAATATGGATTCTGAATTTCTCAACTTATAAGATGTTGGAATGATTAAAAATTGATGAAAATTTAATCCAAGAATCATGTTTCAAAACTGAAATATAGGTGAATTGAAAGTTCACATCATTTATCCTTTGAAACTATCAGATTTTTCAAATTCTCAATTTTATCCAATTTCTCGTAAACGATCAATTCATTAAATTTTGCATTCTGATTAAAAATCTGAATTTATAATCTAAATAATAATTGAAATTGAAATGCAAAAATGAATCCAAAGATCAAAACACAAAAATTGTTTATGGGGTTCAAAATTCCTACATCCCCGAGTTCTTATCAAATCGATCCATTAATGTTGATAAAATTTGCAAGCTAAAATAATACTTACAAACAACAAAAGATCATATCTCTCTGAAATAATAGTGATCAAACCTTTGAAAGACCTTGGTTGACTCAGCACGCCCTTCACCTTCCTGAATCACACGTAGAGGCTTCTCCAAATCAAAATTGGCAGCTTATATAGCTCAAAATGGCATCACCAATTCTCAAAAATGGGAAAATTAATATACTACATAGAGTGTATCAGAATTCTAAACAACTTTGTAGTTTACTCTAAGCTCTGGTTCAGACTCTAAGGGCTCCAAAATGACCAAATACTGTAAGCAGGTCTATAATCTCCAATACACAGTCGGCCAGAAGCTTGCCTTTTTATACAAGTTTGCTCCTTTCAAAGCACTTGGAAGTCCATGGCATAAGAGGTCAAAGCTTATCCCTTTTGGATGGCAGGTCAAGAGTTCAAAACTATCCTCCTCCTTTTTTGATGCCTTAGTCTTATCTTTATCCCACATTTGTTGGGGAAGCACTGATTTCATACTAAAAATAGTTAAGTAGCCTCCTTGAATGTGTCAATGCCCCCTTTTGTGGGAGACTTGAGCGCAAGACTGAACATGTCTATTCTCACGTTCCCCAAAAATTGGCATGTTTGGGATGTGGCATGTGGATAATGACTTGGCATTACAAAGCATTAAACCAATTTTTTTTTTAAACAATTATCCCTCTTTTTGTGGAATTTCAAATCTACGGAATTTGCAAATACAATGAGATTTTTCTACGGACTTACAAATACAATGCATTTATCCATGCACGTTATCGAAGACAAAAATAACCCAAAGTTTTTGAACACCCATTGACTACCATGTGTCACCATATGATTGGTCCACTTGGCTTGTCCACATTGTGCCACGTCATCTTGCAACACCACTTTTTTCCTTGTCGCATCAGAACTTCAACAGACCATATCTTTTGTATACAGTGTCCATTTTGCAAACCATGAAAAGTAATGGAAAGCTCTTGACGAGATCTACACTATGAAATTGGTTTCATCATGATTTGGAAACTTTTTCTAGAATGAACTCTAGATCAATACCTAAACTTACCTAAAAAGGTGAAGCTCATGAAGCTATATGATGCTAGTTGTGCATAGAAAGAACATGTTGTGAAGTGTGAATCTGAAAGAGAAAATAAATAGTAGATCAGTTCTTACTACATATGCTATATCTAAAATAATAAAGTATGAAGTTGGGTAAGAGAGAGAAGAAGAAAAAGGAATGAATAAACCTCACTAGGTACATAGACCAATACAAAACCTATTGTGATGTTGAGTAATGTTGGATGATGTTGTATCAAGATTCATATCGTGAATAGAGATGAGTGCTCAATTCCCTAAGGGTGGCTCAAGAATTTAAAGTCTATCCCTTTGGATCCATCATTTACCACTAAGTGAAGCTAGGTGGTAATGTTTTTGCTAATCAATTTTTAGACTATATGTCCAATCCCTCTAAATAGGATACTTAAGAATAGAAAGGCTAGCTAGTCTTGTGGCTCCATCGTTGCCCCGTGAAGTGAAACTATGAACTAATACTAGTATGAAATGTTTTCCATATGAGATTAATTTTGAATCCCATGAATGTACTATGATCTAATAATGTGACATGGATA
This sequence comes from Torreya grandis, assembly GCA_037957365.1. Lineage (NCBI taxonomy): Eukaryota > Viridiplantae > Streptophyta > Pinopsida > Cupressales > Taxaceae > Torreya > Torreya grandis. The sequence continues at coordinate 1,121,914 of JARHVA010000056.1, forward strand.
GTTGGATGTATACTAGAAACTAGGCCACTCTTGGCCACTCTAAAAGATGGAGATTGGGCTTGTATGAAAGCCACTTTGAAACTAGTGCACTAGGCTTATATGAAATCCACTCTAAAATGTGGAATTTTAGGCTTGTATTAAAGCCACTCCAAAAGGATTCCAACCACTTGTAGATGAAATGAGGCATGCAATTGCTGAGAATGCCTAGGTAATGTTGAACATGGAAAAAAAAAAAAAAAATGTGCCACACACATTACCCTTAATCACTGGTGTCTAAAAAATTGATTTTGATCTAGAAGTTATACCAATTGTCATATCCAAAAATGGAAGTGAGAACCATCATGCTATGCATAATGCCCCTATATCTAGATTCTCTGAGCAAAAGTGTACTAAAAACTATTGATTCTAAATTGGTTTGATTGTGTAAAACTGTAGCTGAACCTACTTTTTAACCTTCTAATGGAAAGTCTATTTTTTTCTATTTGGATAGGAGTGCTAAAAATGGATAGTAGTGAAATCGATGTTGTAGTCCAATCTTGGTGTTATTATCCTAGGCTAAATCTGGTAATTGTTTTGACATTTTCATTATTTTGTTGGTCTGTTCTAACTAGTTTGATGTCTGGTTGTTGTTCTAGGTGTGATGAATATTGTATGTTTGACTATTAGGAATTTTGATCTCTATGACAAAACCCCTATTTATTTCCCACTCTTCTAAGGTAAGAATGAAGACCCTGTAATGACTTCCCTCAGAAGAAAGAGACCTAAAAGTGTGCTATGTTATAAATATATATGATGTAGAAATGATAATTGATAGGATATCTCAATTTATAACATGTTTTGTATCAAGAGATTGTTAGATCAATAGGGGTATGGATAGATAGATTTAACAATGTAATAACATGTGCAATGTACTGGAAGTGTTAGTTGTTAGTTTTTTGTTTTTAGTTGTTATGGAGGGTTGGAGCATGATGTCTATCATGGCATCCATGAAATCAAGATAATACATGATATGGATCATGGCATTTCAAAGAATGAGAAGCAAACAAGCAAAAAGCACATACGGCAAGAAGTAAGAATCATACAAGGGTGGCCAAAGGGCTAAGAAAATAAGGGACAAGGGCACATGTCACTCAAAATAGAAGGCAATCATACAAGGCATGTTCAATATGCCACATACACAAAAAATTTAAACAATCAAGGTTAGCATGAAATCCAAAATCACATAGAAGAGTATATATAAAGGACATTGAAAAATGTCCTAAGGCACACACATGAATAAAAGCAAAGGACATTAGCAAATGTCCTAAATCACATATAAGAGATAAACTAGGAACTGAAGAATGCAATCAATCTAGATACATAAAGAAAGAAAGGAAAGCATGTGAAAATTGGAAATACATTCACATATAACTAATCAAATCAAGAAATGAAAGTATGTAAGACATGGAGTACAAGACTAGGTAAATGCCAAGAAATACATAAGTGTTATATACTAGTGAATGTCGATAGAGTAATCTATGTAAATTAGTAATTATTGTACATCAACATGATAACTAGAGTGTGTGGTATAGGAATGACATAACATGGATGGTTTAAGTCATGTAGAAGATTTCCCCAATGGGTATGTATATCAATGTGTGTCTTGATGTAGAAGTAGGATGACCCATCAATGGGTGGAGTGAAGCAATCAAGTATATGGATGTCACTGCACATACTCAAAGAAGATTAATTAAAGCATGGTAATGTAGATAACATGACAAACAATAGCATAGAATAACAAGTGTAAGTCTAGCATGATAGTAGAAATGTAAATCATGGATGATGTAGACAATCAAAATATTTTTGGTGTTTTTTGAATTATTTCCATGTTTTTTTTATTTTGAAATATTTGAATGTTTTTGGATTTTTAAAATGTTATACTATTTTTATGTTTTTGGAATAATCTATGGATAATCAATCATAAGGAGACTATGTACAAGTAATTGAAAATAAGCTATATACAAGCAATTTAAGAAATTATGTACAAGTAAGATGGGAAGAAATGATACTAACTAATGAGTCTCATGGGAGATTCTCTATCGTGGTGTCATGTATCAAACAAAGGAATCATGCATGATTATGAATAATGCAATAATGGCTATGAATATGACTCTGAATATTTGTATTCATTGTTTGTATCTTGGAAATCATAATAACTTGTATTATTCCACTCATCATTATCATCTTGATTTTGAACTAATGGATTGCTAGTGTTAAATTTTGTTGTATCTGAATCTTTTCCTTTGATAAATTGTGTCTTTGAATGATTTTGCTTAGGATTTTTAATAAATCACAAACCTTAGTGATAAACAGTATCAACTATTAGAATATGAGTAGTGATGCCTTGAGCCTGCTTGCCCAAATTTTGACCTTGATAATCAAACTATTGTAGATATTTTTGACCAAACCTATACTACTTTGAAAGTTGAGCCTCATTTTGGAGAGGTATATTTGCATCTTTTTTATTCTTTACCTATGCTTATGGTATTATTTATTGCTCTAATTTTTCTTTTTGATCTTTTTATTGTTCTAAGTTATGATTTGGTAACCACTTTTGTACTTTTTTTGAATTCGACCCTTTGTGAATGTATTCTTGTGTCACTATGTTTTACTTGATTGATTTACCATGTATAGGGTCCTCATTAGCAATTATATGTTGTATATGTTTATTTAATGCCAAACATGAATCTATGTGATGCTCATGCATTCTATGATATGTACAATAATATTCGGATCTTCTCACTAGATATAGAGAAGGTAGTTTGATCAACTTAGATTTAATCATTTCCCTTAGTACATCACTTGAACTCTTATTTGATCTTTGAATGCATTTTGAATCACCAGTTGTAGAGTTACTTTGTTATGATTTCTTATTTTGATATGTAACATTTCTTGTAACTAATTGACTAGGTGAAGGTGCATATATATGATTGACACTAGGGTGCCTTTGAGGCTTTTGTATTATAATATGATTTTCCAATGTTGTGATGTTTTTATGTAATAGCTAATTTTGCATTTATTCACCTTAGATTCTTACAAGTACAAACCCTAGTTGCTTCTGATTGAACATATAAGCACATATGTTGAAGATGGTTTGAATAAGTTATAAGATGAATGTATGCATTAGGAATAATAGAATAGGCTACTTCACCTTTTGGAGGGGTGATAGCATGGACCTAGTTAGAGGGAAAGTAACTATCACCCTCTTGGGGGAGAGGAGGAGAATGAAATTCTTTACTGTGCTTAATATATGATAGTGAAACTTGACAGGTGGTTGTTAGCTTATGTAATGGACCTCTAGGTAGAAACCATGTATGTGAGATGAAATGCATGTAAGTGGTATAACAATATGATTATAAAAAGCATTACACATGAGAGATAGCAAGTTTGGGATAGAAATCATGAATTTCTGCATGAATGCATGAGAAACTTTGACATGTGATATGACATTTCTAATGTGTATCATGATAAACTTGAAAAAATTTCCATATGAGAGATAGAAATCAAGAGATGAAACCTTGTATTAAAGACATGTAAAATTTTCTTTGAAGGAGAGGTATCTTACTATGTTTAATAATGACTTTCTTAATATCATCCTAATTTATGAAAAATAGACATGAAAAGCAAAGAATAAAGATTTATATTAGCATATGGTAGACTTCATCATTCATGTATATGATAGGACCAAGTATGGTCTCCTTATTATTTTCAAGAAATTAAAAAAATATTTGGAAATAAGTGTGATCCATTTTTGTTTTGATGTGTAATTTGAGTTTAGATGTAAGGTGATACCTCAAGAAGCAATGGGAGCTAGTATATGCAACTAGGGATTGAAAGATGATTATTTGAAAAATTACTACGAAAATTTGAAATTTAAAGTGAATTTATGAGTTAAGTATGCAAGTAAAAATGCAAAAATTTATTGAAGAATTTGTGATTTAGAGAAACCCAATATATGCAACTAGGGTTTTGAAAAATAAATATTTTTGAAAATTACTATTAAATTTTGGAATTTGAAGTGAATTTTTTATGTTAATATGCTAGTAAAAAATTAGATATTTATTGGAAATTACTGGGAAAATACTGGGACTTAGTATGGGGAACTAGGGATTGAAATAAAATTATTTTAAAATTACTATGAAAATTTAAAATTTAATTCTAATTTTTGATTTTATTATTTAGGTAAAAAATTAGAAAAATATAGAAAAACTCGGTAGGAAATTTACTCTAGGGTTTTTATGTGCAAATGAAGTCAAGTTCACCAAATGATTTAACCTTTTTGGGAATATTTTTGTATTATTCCTAATTTAGTTGAAGGGTCTGAGTACACAAATCAATAGCTTAATTATTATGTAATTATTTACTAATTTTACTACTCAGACCCTTTAACTAAATTAGGAATAATACACCAATATTTCTAAAAAGGTTCAATCACCTCATATGTTTTTGTTATACTTGTTTCCAATCTAAAATCATTTTACGAGGCACCAAGCACTCCTAAGTGGGATACTAATATGGAAGAGGAACATGGTTCCTCACGGAGGAAAAAGACTTGGGATTTAGTCCATCTTCCCAAGGGAATAAAACTTATTTGATGCAGGTGGATCCATCAAACAAAATTTTTAGTAGATGGGTCCATAAAAAATCTCAAAGTATGTTTGGTAGCAAAGGTTTTTTTCTCATGTAGGTGTAGTATTGACAATACTAATATGTTCAACCCAATTACAAAAATGAACTCAATTCGATTCAATTTCACCATTGATATAACACATCACTAGGATGTTCATTACATGGATGTGAAGAGTGATTTTCTTCATGGTAACCTCAAAGAGGAAATATACATGGAGCAACCACAATGATTTGTGAAAGATTCATCCTTAGTTTTCAAACTTCATAAATCTATTTATGGTCTCAGACAAGGTCCTCGAGCTTGATATGCTAAGATGAACTCCTTTTTTTATTTTTACTAGGATTAATAGATGTCATTATGATCTAAATGTATACATGTTGTGATAGGATGATTCATTATTGATTCTAGTTCTCTATGTAGATGACCTATTGATTACTGAGAGTTATACATCCACCATTGTAGTAGTGAAAACTATTTTTCCTGAGACATTCTTAATGACTAATTTGGGCTTGTTGCATTACATCTTCAGGATTTAAATTTGTCAGTATGAATTTAGGATCATTATTACACAAATTAAGTATTCTCTTGATTTTCTTGCATGGTTTAACATGGCTAATTATGAACTAGATCTAACTCTTTTTTGCCTAGTGTGAAGCTTGAGGATGATTGTCTATCTCCATTGGTTGATGTTACCTCATATCGAAAACTTGTTGGAAATATCATTTATGTTACACATACTAGACCTGACATTTCGTATGCACTACACATGGTCTCTAGATTTATGTAGAAATCACATGATCTGTAATGAAAATAAACTAAATGGATTCTCCACTAAACTCAAGGTAATCATAGTTTCAAGATTCACTATGGAGTAGGTATTCACATTGACTTATTTAGTTATATAGATTTATATTGGGTTGGAGATATTCAAAATTATAATGCTATTTAAATATAGAGTTTCTCATTTGGTTTAGGTCTAATTAGTTGGTCAAGGAAGAAGCAAAATATTATCATTTTATCTTCCATTGAGGAAAAATATAGAGGATTTGTTAATGTTACCACTAAAGCTATTTGTGTCTAGGGGATTCTCATTGATTTTATCATCCAATTTTCATGGCCAACACTTATTTTCTATGACAACCAAATCATAATCCATATATGTGGAATTCAGTCCTCCATCAAGGAACCAAGCATATCGAGATTCACATGCATTTCATTTGGGAACTCACCCATGAGTAATTCATTGATCTTTGCTACGTCCATACTATGAAGCAAATTACTAATATATTAACCAAAACCTTCACTAAGAGAAAGTATATTAATTTTTTGGATCGTCCTAGGGTTCAAGTAGCTCTGAATTTTTCCCCCTCTAGGTGATCATCTCTATATTCTTGGGAACCTCATTAGGGATTTGTACTAGGACCCACTTATTCTACCCACCTAAGCTATGATTAAGGTGAATGTTAGTGTAGGATTTTTACCACTATGTTGTTTTATCTATATGATGTAATTATCTTTCTTAGGTTAATAATACATCATTAGGGGAAATGTAATTTAAGTCATTTTCTAATTATCAGTTGAATTAATTACATTCTTGGGTGTCCTAATTTCTCATTATATAATGCACCTTCTTATGTAATTTTTGGATAAAGAATGATGGTAATATAAATTTTTGGTTATAAAGACAAGTTTCTTCCATTTTGAGTTATTCTTCAGATTTCACTACTTCATGCATATTCAACTTCGTACATTAAATCATATCTAATCTAATTCTTGATTGCAGCCCACTTTGATATCAACTCATATGATCTTTAAAAGCTTATCACCATAGTAATGACATTTTGATGTAGATATATGATTTTAAACTCAATTTATAAATTTTATTTCCCTATTTGTATGAGTCAAAAACCCGTGTTGGAGTAATAAAAACACTTGTACATCTTCTCCATGTAGTTGTATGACATCTAGATGAAATAATGGTGTCCCATGTTTTTAAATTTTGATTTGTGTTTATTTTTATTTGATACTAGTAATAAAAATGTTGTTTGAATGGCTTAGTATGACATCCATCATTTATTTGTTATGTTGTACAACATTCAATTGGCATTTTGAGTAGTGAGGTGTAGCAGCAATAGTAAAATAGATTGACATAGGGGTTTCAAAATATTCAAAACTTGATTTTATTAAATACATGCAACCTTGGTTTGGTGGTATCCAAAAATTAGTAATTTATTTTTGGTAAAAAAAAATATATTTTATGTTAGGTTATTCAAGGATGAGTGATATATTTTTTTTAAATCATGGAAAAACATAGTTTATTAATATGTCAATTGGGATTGTAGTGTAGTTGGTCAAAACTATTTTCTAAGTCACTTGTTGAAGATAGGTCAAGAGTTGAAAACCTACCAAACATTTTATTTTGTCATATTTATCTTTAAGTTCCTTATATTACAATGAGTTTATTGACTAATCATTATTTTTATGAAGGTGGTCATGTAACTAGACAATATCTAGGATTTTGGACACTATGAGCATGTTTGAATGGTGAATTTCATTATTTTATGCTTCTTTATATTTTTATTATGAAAAATGAATTGAAAATTATGTATAAGGGTGAATTTTAGGTAGAAAAAAACACCTTAATAGTGACAAAGTTTCTCATTTCATAGAATATCATACTTGTGATATTGGAATTATCACCAAATGTTTTGACACCAACCATGCCATCTATTACATGTCCATCAAGATATATCTGATTGACAAAGTATAAGCATCACAATGGAGGTTAGAGGATCTATTGGAGGATGGAGGATAAGTTCCCTTTTCCAGTTAGTTATTTGCTCAAATTTTGAGTATAATGTTTGAAATTCATTTTTTAGTAGTAATAGTATGTTTTTTCCATATTTTTATTGTTGGAAACATTGTCATTGATGTCAAATTAGAATGTAATGTCTAAAGGTATTTTTAATTTTTATATCTTGGCTAAAAGTGTGTTAATATTAAATAAATATTAACGAATATATTTTTGGTTGCGTAAAGACAAAAAAGGGCCCATGAGGAAGTCGAAGAGTCATCACTAAAGACAAAAGAGAAAAAAAATGCATTTCTCCATGAAGGTTCACCTTAAGGAATCCAAAGAGTCATCACTAAAGACAAAAGAGGAAAAGGATGCATTTCTCCATGAAGGGTCACCTTGAGGAATTCAAAAAGTCACTAGGTAAAGACAAAGAAAGAATTCAAAGGGTCATGCAAGGGTGAATTCCAAAGGTCATTTGAAAAGCTATAAAAGGAGGCTTGAGAAGCCATTTTGTATTATGGAAGTGAATGATTTTATCTAGCTAAGAAGATTAGAGGAAAGCAAAGAAAATAGAAGAGATATAGTAGTGCGCTATCATTTGTTGAGAAAGCAACATTGAAAGATAGTTGGTATTTTATACACAAAAGGGGTTGGTGCTCTTATGGGTTGGTACTCATGAATAGTTATTATGATGGTGCTTAGTAAAGGGGTTGGTGCTCCTGCAAGATGGTGCTTATGAATATTATAGTTTGATTTGGTGCTCATTTAAATACTTGAGATTGTTCTCTATGGTTTTTCCCACCTTGGGTTTCCACGTAAAATATGGTCTCTCTCTCTTATGTGGTGCATGTTATTACTTTTAGTTTTATTGTATATATTGAATGTATGATTAAATGGTTACAACAAAAGGAATTTTATTATGTAAAATATATATCCCATGCTTAACAATTGGTATTAGAGTAGGTTCCTTCAAAAAGGGTTTAACAACTTGAAGGTAGATCAGGGAAAGCACAAGATGACCAAGCAACTAAAGAAGGAGAATCAAGAGTTGAAATTTATGGTTGAGGCTCTTAAGGAACAAGTGTGTATCTTGGATTGTATGTTGGCTATAGAATCAAAAGACAATAAGATATTTATTCAATATCTTGAGAATCAACTAGAGGTTGTAAATTCAAGTTTGAAATCAAGAGAATAAAAGTGTAAAGAGTTGAAGGTTGAGTTAAGTTCTTTAAAGGATAATCATGAGAAGCTCATAATCAAGGTTCAGAAAGATCATGAAATATCAGTCCAAGGTAAGAAGGATGAAATTTTTAAAGGCAAATTGAAGAAGCCAATCAGGAATCCCAATGCTTTCAAGTTTTCAAATTCTTTTCATGGCCATTATTTTATTTGTCATCATGTTGGTCATAGGGCAAGAAATTGTATGAGAAGGAAGCAATCAAAGGGAGATCTTAGTCACATTTAAGCAAAAGGTATGAGAAATGTTGTTTTCTTTTGTTGTCATAAGGTTGGCCATATTGATAAATTATGTCCAAATAGATTAAAGAGATTTTCAAAGTACGTCAAAGGATACAAAGCCCCTAGAAGGCATGAGAAGAGACAAATTCAGGTTTGGATACCTAAGATAGTAAAATTTGATCAGGTTGAGTTTAAGAGTGAGAATAAATTACTTGTTATAGCGGATAAAAATCAGATAAGAAGGACTATCAATATTTTCTTGTTATATTTAACCAAGATCCTTATCAAGATAAGATAATTGCAAGAGTTGAGAAGATGAAAAACATCATGAATGTTGAGGTTAGTAAGTCAAATAAGTTAGACATTCTTAAATATATTCTAAGAGAAAGATACAAGAAGATCAAGGAAGTAACATAGGAGAGGTGGGAATCTCCTGAGATTTGTTTTGAGGACCCTTTGTGTGGGGTGTCTCTTCTTGGCTTCAAGGAGACACTTTTAAGAAAAATTGAAGCATGATGGATGTTTGTGGGTCTTGGATATGTTTCATGAAAAGAAGGTGAGTTGATAGATTAATTTATATATCAGTTGAGGGGGAGATAAGTGTAAGCTACAGGAAATAGGTATAAGGAACAGGTGTAGAAATATGTACATGGAATAGGTACAAGAATAGATTCAAGAAATAGGATGCTACAGTAAGGGGGATTTGCTATATATTTTTAGTTGGTTTAGTTTATAGGTCTCAGTTTCATGTTGGCATGTGTAGTACATGTTTTCAAAATTGGTGGTAGTTTCAGGTTGCCATCAAAGACAAAGGGGGAGATTGTTGGAAATATTGTCATTGATGTCAAATTAGCATTTAATGTCTAAAGGTGTTTTTAATGTTTATATCTTGGCTAAAAGTGTGTTAATATTAATGAATATATTTTTAGTTGCATATAGACAAAAGAGGGCCCATGAGGAAGTCTAAGAGTCATCACTAAAGACAAAAGAGAAAAAGGATGCATTTCTCCATGAAGGGTCACCTTGAGGAATTTGAAGAGTCATCACTAAAGACAAAAGAAGAAAAGCATGCATTTCTCCATGAAGGGTCACCTTGAGGAATTCGAAGAGTCACTAGGTAAAGACAAAGAAAGAATTCAAAGGGTCATGCAAGGGTGAATTCTAAAGGTCATTTTCAAAGCTATAAAAGAAGGCTTGGGAAGCCATTTTGTATTATGGAAGTGAGTGATTTTATCTAGCTAAGAAAAGTAGAGGATATATTAGTGTGATATGATTTATTGAGAAAGCAACATTGAGAGATAGTGTTTTATACACAAAAGGGGTTGGTGCTTCTATGGGTTGGTGCTCATAAATAATTGTTGTGTTGGTGCTCAGCAAATGGGTTGGTGCTCCTACAAGTTGGTGCTTACTAATATTGTAGTTTGAGTTGTTGCTCATTTATATACTTGAGATTGTTCTCCATGGTTTTTGCCACTTTGTGTTTCCACGTAAAATCTATTCTCTCTCTCTCTCTCTCTCTCTCTCTCTCTCTCTCTCTCTCTCTCTCTCTCTCTCTCTCTCTCTCTCTCTCTCTCTCTCTCTCTCTCTCTCTCTCTCTCTCTCTCTCTCTCTCTCTCTCTCTCTCTCTCTCTCTCTCTCTCTCTCATATGGTGCATGTTATTACTTTTAATTTTATTGTATATATTGAATGTATGATTAATTGGTTAAAGCAAAAGGAATTTGATTATGTAAAATATATATCTTGTGCTTAACATTTGTTTCTTTTAATTTAATTTTGGTGGTGTTGATTTCATTGATATTCCTAACTATGAGTAAACAAAGTAGTTTTGATTTGGTTTTTCACTACAAGGGTTTTTTGCATCTCACCTAATTGGGGTGAAGATACTGCATGGCCTTCGATTATTCACTAGTGATTGTATGAGTTGACATAGGATTTATTAGCACCATAGTGTTGAGTAAAGGTTTGTCAATTTTTGTTGGGCATTAGGGAGATCTATCATACATGTTATTGAATAGTCACTTGGATGGATTTATTTGTGAGATATTAGGTCAATTGATATGTTTGAATAGGCCTTGATTGTATTCTATTACAATACAATAAAAAATGGTCAAAAGGGATGAACATACCTCGATCATATACATCATTCATGTCATAACTAGTAGGGTAGCAATATTATTTTAGGTGGCATCGGTTCATCAATACCATGATGTATAGTGTGCTAGTTACAAGTATGGAGGATATTTTTTATGACTTTATAGTCATAGCTTTGGATCACCTAATATACCCATTATTGGATCAAGGGGGTTTATCAAGTCAATTGATCCAAAAAAATAGTAATTTAGTTTTGATATTTAAATAAATGTATATGGGATATACTTTAATTTATTTGACAACCCTATTAGTTAATTAACCTCAAAATTTGTTAGTAAGTCAGTTTTACTAGCTAGTAAGTTAGTTGGTTTACAGGTTAAGATTAGTTGGGTCCTATAGTGGAACCACCCCATGAAATATTTTAATAGATTGAGCTTTATAAATGTTTTCAATAATAATACTTTACCTTTGTGTTCAAAATTTATCAAATTCATACAATTATAGAGGATCTATTTGAGGCGAGAGGATAATTTCCCTTCTATAGTTAATTATTCACTAAAAGTTTGGGTATAATGTTTGAAATTCAATTTTGGTTACAATAGTATATTTTTTACACTTTTTTTGTTACTTTTAGTTCTATTTTGGTGGTGTTTAATTCATTGATATTCTTGATTAGGAGTAGACATATTTTTTTTATTTGGTTTTTTTCTACAAGGGCTTCTCACATCTAACCTAACTGGGGGAAAGATATTGTATGGCCTTTGATTAGTCATTGATGATTGTACGAGTTGAAATAGAAGTTATAAGCACTATAGTGTTAAACAAAGGTCTAAGAATGGTTTTTGGGCATTAGGGAGATGTAACATACATAGTACTTAATAGTCACTTGGATGGATTTTTATGTGAGACCTTATGTCGATCGATATGGTTGAATAAACCTTGATCGTGTTATACTATAGTAAAATAAAAAATGGTCAGATGGGATGAACATATCTTAATCATATTCATCATTCATGTCACAAATTATAGGGTAGTGTGCTTCTTGAAAGCAACATCGGTTGATCAATACCATGATGTATAGTGTTATAGTTGTAGGTACTGAGGATATTTTTTATGAATTCATAGTCATAGATATGAATCATCTTTTATACACATTATTGGATCAAGGGGGTTTGTTGGGTTGATTGATCAAAAGTATTAGTATTTTAATTTTGATATTTAAATAAATATATATGAGACATGCTTTACTTTATGTCACACCCCATTAGTGAATTAACTCCATAATTTTTTAGTAAGTTGGTTTTACTAATTAGTTGGTTCATGGGTTGAAATTTTGTTGGGTACCATAGTAGAACCACTCTATGATAGATTTTAATAGCTTAAAATTTATAAGTGTTTTCAATAATAATATTTAACCTTTGTGTTCAAAATTCATCAACTTTATAAATTGTAGATTTTACTTTTACCTATGTGGTACCCAATCCTAATAAAGAAACAAGTTTAAAATTGTTCATTACTTGAACCTTGCTTACTATTTTTTGATGACATTAATAATAAATCAATATGAATATTTCTCAATGAAATATTTTTATTAAAAAAAATTATATCTATGACATGGATATGTTTTCTTTTTTATAAGCTATGTGAAGGAAGGTCTGACAAGATGTGACAACTATTGAGGTATAGGGTTAAGGAGATTGTTAAATTTTTGTCACTTTACCTATTGACTGCACAAACAATAATGCATCATAGAGAATCAACAATGCCATATTAATATTAACATATGCAAATTAACATAAACAATAGATATACATAAACAACAAACAAAATTATCATAAAAAATAATACACCCTTTTTTTGCACTACCATGTAACTCTTTCGTTAGTTTGAGTGTAATAATGGTAAGGTATAAAAATTCCATATCTCATATTGGAGGTTCAAACTCTATTAAAAAATTTTACATTACAATGTTGTTCATGGATGTAAAACCTTTAAAAAAAATACATATGCACTAAAATATAAATAACATTTGTAACAAAATTTATTTCACATTTTCCTTGCTTAGATTTTGTGTAAATGTATGCTACAAATCAAAATAAAATAGTCACTAGAATAACATAGAATGGAGGTGATTAAAGCTGATTCATTAATAGAACTAGACAAGCATGGGAATTTTCAATAGAGAAACAATAATAAAAATGAACAAAACTTATGGTGTTAAAATTTGATAAGCCTACTATGAAATTATGTTTGCAGAGTTCAAGGAAAATAATCCATACATAATTCTAAATTTCAATGACCTATACAACCAAGTTTAGAATAACCCAAAACATTATTACCCTCCTTTTAATTTTATTTTTACAATCATCCACCTCCTTACTGACTCCATGAACCATGATCTTATAGAATTTTTATGTAAATAAAATGTAAAGAAAATGTATACTTTGATTGACCATTCAAAAAATTAGTGGTATATATTAGCAAAAACATGCCTGGATTGAATAAATTGTTGGCCCTAATTAGGATTGTAGTTTTATGATAATTTGTAAAGAGTGGAAATCATGATTTGTGAAGGAACACCTGTGGGAGCCTACACAAAGTCCAAGCAGAATAAACCATATAGGGAGGGTTTGAATAATTATAGAAGAAAGGAAATCACCTCACAAAACCCAATGCGAGAGATGGATGACATGCCCAGTCATAGAGTGATGAGAGATATGATCATCCTTCCCATAGGTGAAGTTCTCATAATCAGTGGTGCTTATAATGGATCTGCATGATGGAAATTATCGACAAATTGTTGGAAATCTCATCTATGTTACACACACTAGATTTGACATTTCATATGCATTGGGCATGGTCTCTAGATTTATGCATGAATCACATGAGCTTTAATGGAAATTAATTAAATGTATTCTCTAATAAACTAAAGGTAATCATAGTTTCAAGATTCACAATGGAGTAGGTATTGAAATTAACTTATTTAATTAAATAGATTTATATTAAGTTGGTGATATTCAAAATTATAATTATATTTCAAGATAGAGTTTCTCCTTTGGTTCAGGTCTGATAATTTGGTTAAGGAAGAAGAAAAATATTATTACTTTAACTTCTACTAAGGAAGATTATAGAGGATTTTTTAATGTTACCACGAAGGTTATTTGAGTCTAGGAGATACTCATTGATTTTATCATCCAATTTTGATGACCAACAATTATTTTCTATGATAACCAAATCATAATCCATATATGTAGGAATCTAGTCCTCCATCAATGGACTAAGCATATTGAGATTCACATTCATTTCATTTGGGGACTCATCTATGATTAAGTCATTGTTCTTCACTACATCCATACAATGAAGTAAATTACTAATATATTAACCAAAACCTTCACTAAGAGCAAGTTTATTAATTTGTTGGCTCCTCTTGGGGTTCAAGCAACTCTGACTTATTCCTTCTCTAGGCGATCATCTCTATATACTTGGGTATCTCATTAGGCCTTTGTACTGGGACCCAATTATTCTACCCACCTAAGCTATTATTAAGGGGAATGTTAGTTTAGGATTTTTCCCACTATGTGGTTTTATCTATAAAGTGTAATTAGATTGCTTAGGTTAATAATAGGTCTTTAGGGGAAATGTACTTTATGGCATTGTTTTAATTATGTGTTGAGTTAATTAGACTTTTGGGTGACCTAATTCCTCACTATATAATGTATCTTCTTATGTAATTTTTGGATAAGGAATGATGGTGATACAAATTTTTGTTTATGAATACAATCTTCTTTCATTTTGAGTTATTCTTTAGATTTCATTACTTCATACATATTCAACTTTGTGCAATCAATCATATCTAATCTAATTCTCAACTATGTCCCACTTTGACATCAACTTATATGATCTTTAAAAGCTTATCACCATAGTAATGCCATTTTGATGTAGATATATGCTTTGAAAATCAATTTTTAAATTTTATTTCCATATTTGTATGAGTTAAAAACCCATGTCAGAGCAATAAAAACATGTGTACATCTTTTCCATGCAATTATACGAGATCTATATTAAATAATGTTGTCACATGTTTTGAAATTTTGATTTGCATTTTTTTTATTTGATACTAGTAAGAAAAGTGTTGTTTGAATGGCTTTGTTTGACATCCACCATTTATTTGTTCTATTGTACAACATTTGATTGGTATTTTTAGTAATGAGATGTAGCAACAACAATAAAATAGATTGACACAGGGGTTTCAAAATCTTCAAAGCTTGATTTTATTAAATACATACAAACATGGTTTGGTGGGATCCAAAAATCAATAATTTATTTTTGGCAAAATGAAAAAAGGGGTATTTCTTCTATTCTAGGTTATTATGGATGAGTGATTTTTTTATTTCAAAAACTTGGAAAAACATAGTTTATTAATATGTCAATTGGGCTTGTAGTGTAGTTGTTTAAAAACTATTTTTTAATCCACTTGTTGAAGATAGGTCAAGAGTTTAAAACCTGCAAAGCATCATTTTTTATCGCATTTCTCAATTAAGTACCTTATATTATGGTAAATTTATTAACTAATCATTATTTTTATGAAGGTGGTCATGTGACTAGACAATCTCTAGGGTTTTGGACATTCTGAACATGTTTGAATGGTGAATTTTATTATTTTAATCTTATTTACATTTTTCTTATGAAAAATGTATTGAAAATTATGTGTAAGGGTGCATTTTCGATAAAAACCAACACCTTAATAGTGAAAAGGTTTCTCATTTCATAGAATCTCATACTTTTTCTATTAGAATTATCACCAAATATTTTGACAATAACTATGCCATCTATTACATGTTTATCATGATCTATTTGATTGATAATTTATGAACATCACAATGGAGGTTAGAGGATCTATTGAAGCTTGGAAGATAATTTCCCTTACATTAGTTCCTAGTTATACACCTTCGATGGACTTCTCAACTATCAAACACAATTTTCCTTCTAATGTCCCAACCTACACAGAGTTTCATGGATTATTTTATTAGTTTCATTTTTACAATCAATGGGTTGACCTCCACCAAGCCTCCATGCATTTTCTTTACTTACATACATTATGTCTCTTGGGATGTGCTTTTGTTTGTCCACATGAAAAGTTATTTTTGACATGGGGCTAAGTGCTTTGAATATGTCCACATAGGTAGGTTTGATGGTGAGGCTACCAACTATGTGGCCTTATAGGTGGCATGGGCATCATGGCATGGTGTTGTTTCTATATGAATTGCATGTTTTCAAACTAGCATGAGCTCTAATATTTTAATCAAATGCCCAAAATTGTTCAACGTAATTTTGGGCACTAACATTGGCTCTCTCTTAGGGATATACGTCCTATGTAGGTGTGAAAAGAACCCAAGAACACAAGACTAAGTACCAATCCATTGGGCCATAGAGTCAAAACTTTATCAAATTTCATTAAAAACAACCATGAAGGCTCAACAAAATAAGGTAGACTAATAAAAAATAGATTAAAAGGATCTAGAAATGAACACATAAAAAAAATGATGAAAGGAACTATACAAGTGGGGCCCAAAGTAGAGGGTTAACAAAGCAACAAATAAACAAGACTATACACTATACAATGATTTACATAGTCATGGGCTTAGTTTAGGAAATGTTTTAGATGTTTTCCATTAACTAAAAACTCCAGAATTTCATTATCCCATAATTTCCTAAGCTTTTCCAGTAGCTTGGTGGCCAAGATGAAGTAAACCAATCTATGCACATGTTTAAAGGTATTGCTCATAGGCTGTAATGGGATGAATTACTAAAACAAATCCTCCCTATATGGTCTCAAATATAGATAAGACAACACCAAAAGATTTTGAAACTCCTTTAGTAGTTGTAAATAAAATTGTTTCTCAACTACAATCAGATGAGTACCAAGTAAGAGTGCCTCAAGATCAATAATGTCATTTATGCACTCAAAGTACTACTTGAAAGAGGACTAAAAAAATTCATTGTTGGGGGCATAGAAGACAATCCTAGCTTCATATAATGACATTCTCCAAACAACACCATTTTTGTCAAACCCACCATCAAGAATAGTTGGTTGCTCAACAACATCCATATTCCCATTGAGGTTACCTAGTTTCCACATTCATGTGCAACATTTTTTTATAAAATAGTTTAGATCTTTAATTACATCATGATTAGGTAATTCATTTTCTTGTGTCATATTAGCATCACAAGTAAAATCATGTTTTAGGACCTTCTTGACTGCACTCTAAAATTGATTAGTCTTAGTAGCCCTCATCATTTCCATGGAGGCAGAAAACTTACATGGGAAGTCTTGATAATTCAACATTAAAAGTTCACCATCATTAGATGTAGACTTAGGATCATTTGTATATTAATCATTTAGTTCTGTTGTGTCACATGGAGGATGTGGAAGGAAGCACTTATCATACCAATCAATGTCTAAATCAAAATTTACTACAATCACTTTGGCACGCAATGGATCAAGCACTTCTTTTCCAACTTCCCTTTTTTTATTTATATCATCATGTGTAGGCATTTTTGGTGCTTGATTAAAATTATAATCCCTCTCTTAAATTTTACACCCATGATGGATCCCCTTCTCATCTCTCACTAGCGTGTCGGACATCTCTTTGATAGTAGAGGCCAAATTTTTCACTATTTCCTCAAGGTTGGCATTCTTGGTGGACTATGTTTTTTCTCAATTTGTATGGATATATTGAATTCCAATCATAGGTTAGTGGAAGCCTTTTCTTTTAAGTATTACGCAACCATATTGTCAAAAGTATCATAATATTTTATCAAACATTCTACATCACTAGGCCTAATATTCTCTAGTATCCACATTAGGGTCTTATAAAACCATAAACTGAAGTCTTGCACACACTCATTGGGTTTATTCTTGATGTTTTCAAAATTATCCAAGATAAACTTTGGATCAATTCCGTCACCATAATGAATTCTACAAAAAATATTCATCTTTTTCCATGAATCGATACATCCATGGGGAAGGGAATTAAAGCACTGAGAGTGTGTGCATAAATAACTTAATGCACACATACTTATGTTCAACCTCATAATCTTCAATGATATTATTAGAATCCCTCAAGTTCTAATCGTCACTCATTGCATTGTTCCCTTAAAATTTTTAAAGGTGGTTCATTACTTCATTTGGGACCTCATTGGGATAACCTTCCATTTCATCAAAATTGATAGGACTAAATATGGGAATTATAAATTCATGATTCTCATTCTCATCTTGGTCCCTATGCCTCATGATTATTTATATGGGAGGTTCAAGAACAAATTGCAAAGGACTATGAGAGAGTGAACGAGGAAGACTTTGTGGATCAAACTTAGGATGGGATTCAGCTAGTTGAAAAGGAGCTAGATAATAGATAAGATTATAAATTATAAAATCATTAGGCGAGATATGACAATTATTATAAATAGGAAATTCATCAAAATTTTAGGATTACTATAATTTTGATAGGCAAAACAATCTTTTACAATTGCACTTTACTCTTTAATAGGCCTCCAAACTTATCTCCTTTTCTGATGAACACTTAAGGGTGAGACAAGTTTCCTAGATGAGTCACCTTTTAAATATGACCTTAGTCTTTCTATCTTTGCAAGCAAAATAATTCTCAAAGATGAATATATTCTAAGTGGGAACTGAACTTCTTTTAAAACTAGATGATGTTTTGGAGATGCTGCTAGAAGCAAACTTCTAAAATATAACCATTTACAAACTTGAAGTGATACATACTGAAACCATATCTTTCTAAAGTTAGTGATGATGTATGAAATCAAAGACAATGAACTTTTTAGATTCATGTTCAAACAGTGGAAACCACCTCAAAACATGACAAATTCACATCTCTTTGCAATAATTTGAGTAGATGTCAAATTATCAAATCTCTTAATTCCAGGTACATCCCGAACAGAGTGATATGACATTAATTGCCAAGATAGTCTAAATGTAGTAAATAATAATATAGAACTTGATAACATGAAATACTAATAGCTCTCTACAAGAGTCCTCAATAACACAAGTGTCATTGGTGCCTTTTCTTTCCCTCACAATAGTGTCTGTTGAGTATTAGTTCTTAGTTATACACATTCAACGAACTTCTCACCTATCAAACAAAATTTACCTTTTGACATCCCAACCTCCATGGAGCTTCATGGCTCATTTTTTAATTTTCATTTTTGTAGTCAATGGGCTGACCTCTATCGATCCTCCATGCATTTTATTTATTGCCACGCATTATGTCTTTTGAGATATGATTTTTTTTGTCCATGTGATAAGTTATTTTTGATGTGGGGTTGGGTGCTTTGAACATGTCCACATAGGTAGGTCTAATGGTAAGGCTTCCATCTACATGGCCTTCTAGGTGGCATGGGCATTATGGCATGGGGTTGTTTCTATATGAATTGCATTTTTTTTAAACGAGCATGAGCTCTAATATTTTAATCAAAGTTCCAAATTTTCTCAATGCAATTTTGGGAACTAACACCTTCTCCAATTAACTATTTAGTCAATGCTTTAGTATAATGTTTGAAATTTATTTTTTAGTAGTAACAATATGTTTTTTTACATATTTTTGTTACTTTTAGTTCAATTTTAGTGGTGTTATTTTCATTGATATTCATGACTAGCAGTAAATAGAGTAGTTTGGATTTGGTTTTTCATTACAAGGGATTATCAAATCTCACCTAATTAGGGTGAAGATACTACATGGCCTTTGATCAGTCACCTGTGATTTTATGAGTTGACATATGATTTATTAGCACCATAGTGTTGAACAAAGGTTTGCCAACATTTGTTGGGCATTAGGGAGATATGTCATACATGTTATTGAATAGTCACTTGAATGGATTTATTTGTGAGACCTTATGTCAATTGATATGTTTGAATTGGCCTTGATCATGCTATAGTATAGTATAGTAAAAAATGGTCAAAGGGGATGAACATATTTTGATCATATTCATCATTCACGTCACAACTAGTAAGGTAGAAGTATTCTTGGAGGTGGCATCAGTTGGTTAGTAACACGATGTATAATGTGCTAGTTACAAGTATGAAGGATATTTTTTATGACTTTATAGTCATAGATTTGGATCATATTCTATACCCATTGTTGGATCAAGGGGTTTATTGAGTTAGTTGATCAAAAACATTAGTACTTTAGTTTTGATATTTAAATAAATGTATATGGGACATAATTTACTTTATTTGACACCCGTATTAGTGAATTAACCTCATAATTTATTAGTATGTTAGTTTTACAATTTGATAAGTTAGTTGGTTTATAGGTTAAGAGTTAGTTGGGTCCTATAGTGGAACAAACCCATGAAATATTTTAATAGATTAAACTTTATAAATGTTTTCAATTATAATATTGTACCTTTATATTCAAAAGTTATCAAATTTATACAATTATAGATGATCTATTTGAGGCTAGAGGATAATTTCCCTTCTCCAGTTAACTATTCACTAAAATTTTGGGTATAATGTTTGAAATTCAGTTTTGGTTACAATAGTATATTTTTTCCTAGTTTTTGTTACTTTTAGTTCAGTTTAGGGGGTGTTTAATTCACTGATATTCCTGATTAGGAGTAGATAGAGTCATTTTGATTTAGTTTTTTGATACAAGGGCTTCTCACATCTCACCTAATTAGGGGGAAGATATTATATGGCCTTTGATCAGTCATTGGTGATTATACAATTTGACATAGAAGTTGTTAACACTATAGTGTTGAACAAA
Source organism: Torreya grandis (assembly GCA_037957365.1). Classification (NCBI taxonomy): domain Eukaryota; kingdom Viridiplantae; phylum Streptophyta; class Pinopsida; order Cupressales; family Taxaceae; genus Torreya; species Torreya grandis. The sequence continues at coordinate 1,142,718 of JARHVA010000056.1, forward strand.
GGTCTAGAAATGGTTGTTGGGCATCAAGGATATGTAAAATTCATAGTAGTGAATAGTCACTTGGATGGATTTTTGTGTGAAACCTTATGTCAATTGATATGGTTGAATAGGCCTTGATCATATTCTACTATAGTATAATACAAAATGGTCAGATGAGATGAACATACCTTCATCATATTCATCATTCATGTCACAACTCATAGGGTAGTGTTCTAGTTGGACACCTCTGACGGACTTCTCACCCATCAAACATAATTTCCCTTCTAACATCCTAACCTTTGTAGAGCTTCATGGCTCATTTCATAATTTTCATTTTTAAAATCAATGGGCTGACCTCCATCAAACCTCCATGTATTTTCTTTACTACCATACATTATGTCTTTTGGGATGTACTTTTATTTGTCTATGTGATAAGTTATTTTTGACATGGGGATAAATGATTTGAACATGTCCATGTAGGTAGGTCTAATGGTAAGGCTACTATCTATGTGGCCTTATAGGTGGCATGGGCATCATGGCGTGGGGTTGTTTCTATATGAACTATGTGTTTTTAAACCAGGATGAGCTCTAATATTTTAATCAAAGGGCCAAAATTGCTCAGCATAATTTTGGATAGTAACATTGGCTCTCCCTTGGGGATGTACACCCCCTACAAGAATGCAAAGAACCCCAGAACATAAGATGAGGTTCCATCCATTGGGCCATAGAGTTAAAACTTTAGCAAATTTCATAATAAACAGCCATGAAGGCTCAAAAAAATAAGGAAGGCTGACAAAAAATAGATCAAGTGGCTCTAGAAATAAACACATGACAAAAATGATGAAAGGAACTATACAAGTGAGGCTGAAAGTAGAGAGGTAATAAAATAAAAATACCATACACTATAAAATTATTTACATAGTTATGGGCTTAGTCTAGGAAATTTTTTATATGTTTTCCATTAACTGGAAACTTTAGAATTTCATCATCCCATAATTTCCTAAACTTTTCTAGTAGCTTGGTGGCCAAGATGAAGTAAACCAATCTCTCCACTTGCCTGATGGTATTGCTACCAGGATGTAATGAGATGAAGTACTAAAACAAATCCTCCCTATATGGTCTCAAATATGGATAATACCATGCCAAAATATTTTGGCACTCCTTCAATAGTTATAAATAATTTTGTTTCTTGACTGCAATTAGATGATTACCAAGTAAGAGTGCCTCATGATCAGTAATGTCATTTGTGCACTTGAAGTACTTCTTGAAAGAAGACTAAAAACATTCATTGTTGGGGGAATAGAAGACAATCCCAACTTCATCTAATGACATTCTCCAAACAACACCTTTGTTTTTTTCCATATTTTTGTTACTTTTAGTTCAATTTTGGTGGTGTTGTTTTCATTGATATTCCTAACTAGTAGTAAATAGAGTAGTTTTGATTTGTTTTTTTGCTACAAGGGCTTATTACATATTACCTAATTGGGGTGAAGATACTGCATGCCCTTTAATCAGTCACCTATGATCCTATGATTTGACATATGAGTTATTATCATCATAGTGTTGAGCAAACGTTTGCCTACATTTGTTGGGCATCAGGGAGATATGTCATACACATTATTGAATAGTCACTTGGATGGATTTATTTGTGATACCTTAAGTCAATTGATATGTTTGAATAGGCCTTGATTGTGTTCTACTACAGTACATTAAAAAATGGTCAAAGGGGATGAACATACTTTGATCATATTCATCATTCATGTCACAACTAGTATGGTAGCAATATTCTTGGAGGTGGCATTATTTGGTCAGTACCACGATGTATAGTGTTCTATTTACAAGTATGGAGGATATTTTTGATGACTTGATAGTCATAGCTCTGGATCATCTTCTATACCCATTGTTGGATCAAGGGTTTTGTTGGGTTAGTTGATCCAAAACATTAGTAATTTAGTTTTGATACTTAAATAAATGTATATGGGACATACTTTACTTTATTTGATACCCCTATTAGTGAATGAGCCTCATAATTTGTTAGTAAGTTAGTTGGGTCCTATAGTGGAACCACCCCATGAAAGCTTTTAATAGCTTGAACTTTATTAATTTTTTCAATAATAATATTTTACCTTTATATTCAAAAGTTATCAAATTTATAAAATTATAGAGGATCTATTTGACGCTAGAGGATAATTTTGCTTTACTAGTTAACTATTCACTAAAATTTTGGGTATAATGTTTGAAATTCATTTTTGGTTACAATAGTATATTTTTTTCTACTTTTTTGTTACTTTTAGTTTGGTTTTGGTGGTGTTCAATTCACTGATATTCATGATTAGGAGTAGATAGAGTCATTTTGATTTAGTTTTTTTCTACAAGGGTTTCGCACATCTCACCTAATTGGGAGGAAGATATTGTATGGCCTTTGATCAGTCATTGGTGATTGTACAAGTTGACATAGAAGTTGTTAGCACTATAGTGTTGAAAAAAGGTCTAGAAATGGTTGTTAGGCATCAGGGAGATGTAACATACACAGTACTAAATAGTCACTTGGATGGATTTTTGTGTAAGACCTTATGCCAATCGATATGATTGAATAGGCCTTGACCATGTTCTACTATAGTAAAATACAAAATGGTCAAAGAGGATGAGCATACCTTTATCATATTCATCATTTATGTCGCAACTCGTAGGGTAGTGTGCTTCTTGGAAGTAACATCGGTTGATCAGTACCATGATGTATAGTGTTCTAGTTGTAGGTGCTGAGAATATTTTTTATGACTTCATAGTCATATATCTAAATAAAGGGGTTTGTTGGCTTGATTGATCTAAAGTATTAGTATTTTAATTTTGACACTTAAATAAATATATATGGGACATGCTTTAATTTATGTGACACACCATTAATGAATTAACTTCATAATTTGTTAGTAAGATTATTTTACTAGCTAGTAAATTAGTTGGTTCATGGATTGAGAGTTAGTTGGGTACCATAGTGGAACCACTCTGTGAAAGATTTTAAAAGCTTAAACTTTATAAGTGTTTTCAATAATAATATTTTACCTTTGTATTCAAAATTTATCAACTTTATACAATGTAGATTTTACTTTTACCTATGCACTACCTAATCCTAACAAAGAAACTAGTTTAAATTTGTTCATTGCTTAAACCTTGTTTACTATTTATTGATGACATTAATAATAAATCATTATGATTATTTCTCAGTGAAATTTTTTTATAATAAAAAAATATATCTGTGACATGTACATGTTTTTCTTTTATACGCTATGTGAAGGAAGATCTGACATGATGTGATAACTACTGAGGTATAGGTTTAAGGAGGATGTTGACTTTTTATCGCTTTACCTATTGACTACCACACAAACAATAATGCATCATAGAGAATTAGTTATACCATATTAATATTGACATATGCAAATTAACATAATTAATATATATATTCACAAATAACAAACAACAATATCATAGCAAATAATACATCATTTTATTCGACTACCATGAAACTCTTTCCTTAGTTTGAGTGTAATAATGATAAGGTATAAAAATTCCATATCTCATATTGGAGGTTCAAACTCTATTCAAAAAATTTACCTCACAATGTTGGTCATGGATGGAAAAACCCTACAAAAATACATATACACTAAAATATAAATAGCATTTGTAACAATCTTTATTTAAAATTTTCCTCACTTAGATTTTGTGCAAATGGATGCTACAAATCAAAACAAAATAGTCACTAAAATAACATAGAATGGAGGTGGTTAAAGTTGATTCATTAATAGATTTAGACAAGCATGGGCTTTTTTAATTAAAAAACAAAAATAAAAATGAACCAAACCTATGTTCTTAAAATTTGATAAGCCTGCTATGAAATTTTGTTAGTAGATTTTAAGGCAAACAAGTTGTACATAATTCTAAATCTAAACAAACTATATAACCAAGTTTAGAATAACCCACAATAATATTGCCCTCCCTATTTGATTGACCATTCAAACAAGCAGTGATATATATCAATGGAAACATGCACATATTGAATATAATGTTGGTCGCAATTAGGCTTGTAATTTTGTGATAATTTTCAAAGAGTGGAAATCATGATCTATGGAGGAATACCCTGGGAGCCTACACCAAGGTCGAGAAAAATAAGACACATGGGGAGGGTTTGAATAATTATAGAAGAATGGAAATCACCTTGTAAAACCCAATGTGAGAGATGGACGACATGTTCAGTCCCAAAGTGATGAGAGATATGATCATCCTTCGCATCAGTTAAATTTTCATAATCAATGGTCCTTAGAATGGATCTATAGGATGGTCAGATGTGAGGGTGTCTGTGTTGACTTTATGGCTCTAAAAACTCACATAATCCATTGGGAATAGGTTCACGATCTTGGATGATATAACAATTACTTGAATGTATCATTCAATCATAAATCTTCTTCTCAATGGGTGCATGCTAGGTATTGGAAGTAACACCAATGATTTTTACACTTTTTATGACAATATCTATTCAATAACTAGTTTAAATTAGTAAATTCATCGTATTCATGATTATTTTCACAACTCATAGGGTAGTGTGCTTTTTGGAAGCAACATCAGTTGATCAATACCATAATGTATAGTGTTTTAGTTGTAGGTGTTGAGGATATTTTTTATGACTTCATGATCATAGCTCTGAATCATCTTTAACACACATTGTTAGATCAAGGGGGTTTGTTGGGCTGATTGATCTAAAGTATTAGTATTTTAATTTTGATACTTAAATAAATATATACAGGACATGATTTACTTTATGTGACACCACATTAGTGAATTAACTACATAATTTGTTAGTAAGTTGGTTTTACTAGTTAGTAAATTAGTTGATTCATAGGTTGAGAGTTAGTTGAGTGCCATAGTGGAATCACTCTGTGAAATATTTTAATAGATTTAACTTTTTAAGTATTTTTAATAATAATATTTTACCTTGTGTTCAAAATTTATCAACTTTATACAATGTAGATTTTACTTTTACATATGCACTATCCAATTCTAACAGAGAAACCAATTTAAAGTTGTTCATTGCTTGAACCTTGTTTATTATTTCTTGATGACATTAATAATAATTCACTATGAATATTTCTTAGTGAAATATTTCTATAATATAAAATATATCTTTGACCTGGATAGTGTGCTAGTTACACATGTGGAGGATATTTTTGATAACTTCATAGTCGTAGCTTTGGATCATCTTCTATATGCATTGTTAGATCAAGGGGGTTTATTGGGTCAATTGATCTTAAGAATTAGTAATTTAGTTTTGATATTTAAATAAATGTATATGGCACATACTTTAATTTATGTGACACTCCTATTAGTGAATTAACTTGGTAATTTGTTAGTAAGTTATTTTTACTAGTTAGCAAGTTAGTTGGTTTATAGGTTGATAGTTAGTTAGGTCCCGTAATGGAACCACCACATGAAAACTTTTAATAGCTTGAAATTTATAAATATTTTCAATAATAATATTTTACCTTTGTGTTCAAAATTTATCAAATTTATATGATATAGAGGATCTATTAGAGGTCGGAGGATAATTTCCCTTCTCTAGTTAACTATTCACTCAAAGTGTGGGTATAATGTTTGAAATTTATTTTGGTAATAATAGTATGTTTTTTTTTTTTTTTTTGTTACTTTCAATGAAGTTTTGGTGGTGTTCACTTCATTGATATCCCTAATTAGGAGTAAACATAGTAGTTTTGATTTAGTTTTTCACTATAAGGGCTTCTCACATCTCACCTAATTGGGGGGAAGATATTGTATGTGCTTCAATCAATCAATGGTGATTGCACAAGTTGACATAATTTTTATCACCATAATGTTGAGCAAAAGTCTAGAAACAGTTGTTGGGCATCAGGGAGATGTGTCATATATGGTATTGAATAGTCACCTAGATGGATTTATGTGTGAGACCTTATGTCGATCGATATGGTTGAATAGGCCTAGATCGTGTTCTACTATAGTACGGTAAAAAATAATTAGAGGTGATAAACATACCTTGATCATATTCATCATTCGTGTCACAAATCATAAGATAGTGTGCTTCTTTGAGGCAACATCGATTGATCAGTGTCATGATGTATAATGTTCTAGTTGCAGGCGTTGAGGATATTTTTTATGACTTCATAGTCATAGCAATGAATCATCTTCTATATACGCATTGTGGGATCATGGGGATTTGTTGGGTCAATTGATCTACAATATTAGTATTTTAATTTTAATATTTAAATAAATATATATGGGACGTGCTTTGTTTTATGTGACACAACATTAGTGAATTAACTTCACAATTTATTGGTAAGTTGGTTTTACTAGTTAATAAATTAGTTAGTTCATAAGTTGAGAGTTAGTTGAGTGTCATAGTAGAATCACTCCATAAAAGCTTTTAATAATTTGAACTTTTTAATTATTTTCAATAATAATATTTTAACTTTGCATTTAAAATTTATCAACTTTATATAATGTAAATTTTAATGTTACCTATACACCACCCAATCCTAATAGAGAAATCAGTTTAAAGTTATTCATTGCTTGAATCTTGTTTACTATTTCTTGATGACATTCATAAATCGCTGTGAAATATTTCCATTTTTTAATAAACTATATGAAGGAAGGTCTGACATGATGTGACAGCTACTAAGTTTACGTATTAATATTTGCTTTTTAATAAACTATATTAAGGAGGGCGTTGACCTTTTGTCACTTTACGTATTGACTCCACAACCACCGATAGCAAAGAATACACCATGTAACTCTTTCCTTAGTTTGAGCGTAATAATGGTAAGGTATAAAAATGCCATATCTCATATCTCATATAGAAAGTTTAGATCGCAACGCCGGTCACGGATGGAAAACCCCTGCAAAAATACATATGCACTGAAATATGATTAGCATTTGTAACAAACTTTATTCAACATTTTCCTCGCCTAGAATTTGTGCAAATCAAAACAAAACAAATCAAAACAAAACGGTCACTAGAATAGCATAGAATGGAGGCGGTTAAAGCTGATTCATTAATAGAACCAGACAAGCATGGAAATTTTCAAAAAAGAAACAACAATAAAAACGAGCGAAACCTGTGGTGTCAAAATTTGATAAACCTGCTGTGAAATTCTGTTTCGCGGAGTTCAGGGCAAACAAGCCGCACGTAATTCCAAAATTTCCATAAACTATATAACCAAGTTTAGATTAACCCACAACAATATTGCCCTCCTTTATCTTTTTTTTCCACAATCGTCCACTTCCTT
>JARHVA010000056.1:1155000-1215000 GCA_037957365.1 Torreya grandis
CATGGTTGACTGGATAAATTCATATCCTTTTCTATAACAAAAAGTGTTTGATGAAAAAACTACATTTAGAGCATCCTCCACTTATTATTGCATTTTTCATTTTGATTTTTAGGTAATGAGATTCATCACTTGGGATTTTGCATTATAGTTATTTCATGTTTCTCTATGTAGGTTGGTGTAAATTTTAGTGTTGCTCTTTTAGTCTTGTTTGGAACTTTTATTTGTAAATTATTTGAACAAATCATAATTTTACTTATGGTTTTTAGGTGTTCCTCTACATCATATTAATAATTTAATCATAATTTAGTTTTTTTTTAAATTTTAATATAAAATTGTGAGGATGTATGCATGTACTCAGTTGCTTGGGACTTCTATTTAACTGATAGCCTTGCCCTTGAACATCTTAGGGGAAATGTTAACTACTTTCATTTTTAACAAATTTAGTTTGCAATTTTCATGTTGATTAGGATTAAAGATAGCAATATGAAGGTGTTAAGCATGATTTCCTCCTTTTTGATATATTTGTGTAGTTTTATAAAGTTGACCATATGTTACATCAGTTTTCTTACTGCAGATGGGGCTTTGTTAAGTATTTTTTTCTTTGCCACTTTGGTTTAGGTTTGGTTATGCATTTCATCATTTTTAAGAGGATCCATGCCAAGTCCTTTATGAAACTAAATGTCTCACTCTAAATCCAAGCCTCTAGTCTTTTATTTCTACCACCTATTAACTAAATGATAGATCTAAATTTATGAGACCTTCACTAGGAAAGGGGAGTGAATTTTTGTGGGCTATGTGAAAAAACACTATCCATGAAAACTATATTTTACATTGGATCCCTAGCACTAATAATTTTCTATTTCAACATTTAATATAGTCTGGCTAGTTTCATTATTTTTTTTAATAATTTTTCAAATATTGAGTATTGATTCCAAAGACTTTCAACCAGCTTGTGTTTACTAATATGTGGATTATTGATTCTTTTTAAATTCTTATATTTATTTTATTTTATTTTATATGAAGTGTTTATGTTCCATATTTTAGAATATTCATTATAGGTCTCTATCGAAGAGTGTTTGCTTTGAACATAGAAGATGGTACAATTCATCATTTTTGTACCCATTTTTAAATGTTAGCTATAGAGGTAAAGCTCTTTTAATGAGTTAAAATTATGTATGATCACTATTGAAGTATCAATTTCATAAGTATTACCTTGCATGCATGGCTATATAATTATATGTGTGGAACTTCCTACAAAGTTATGGCCAAAATTATTTCTCTTCAACATTAGCTCATAAGTGTATTAGAGATGACAATTCTGTGGTTTCACATTATGGGTTGCATCTATAGGTTAATAAATTTTTGATTGAATCCTTCTAAAAATTTGTTACATTTACGATATGGTTATATTGTGTCTTGCAATTTTTGATTTGAAGTACTAATGTGCACATATTATTTAGGAATAGAGTGAAACACTATCATTCAACATGACATGATGTACTAGAGTATATAACATGGTTCTTTGTTATGTCAAGCACTCATTTTACATCCATATTTACACTTATAGTTCTAAGCACAATTAATCCTTGTATTTTTAATCCTTTAGATTTGTGTGGGTCCTTAATTGCTCATATTTACATCATTGCTAAAAATATTTTTATAGTTAAGTTTTTTCAATCCTCATAAAGGATATGATCCAAAGTGCCTTTTGATTTTTTTCATAGCCTATGTTTCAAAAATATTTGATCTTAGTTTAAAGTGAGATATTTATGGTTTATCTTTAATTTATTGATTTCATTAAAAGTGAATAATATTGTAAAAATAATATTTGCATGAATGTGATTCATACAAATATATATTTTGATTTATATGTATAAGTTACATTCATACAAATATCTTATTATTATCGAGGATGACATTTTAGGTATGAAGGAGCCCATACCTGCACTCTATCACCTAAAACATTTTTTTTGAGGGCATTGAATCCATGTTTAAATTAAATACAAGCAAGATTGTGTTAACTTAAATCATAAAAAACTTGTTTATTCCAATATTATGTATGTTTCACATTATAGTTTGTTTAAAAATAAAAATAACATTTATTTCCATCCTCAAACCTAAATCAGAAATATGTCTATTTAAATTTATTTACATACCCATTAATATATAAACTAAAAAAATGATACAAACATCTTTTTTCAATTTGATACAAGTAAGTTTTTACCAATTGGAATCATAAAAGGTATTAGTGGGAACCAAATGTGGGTAAGTTCAAAAGTAGGTAATAATACTCATTCATTTTATGTGTGCACCTTATTTAAGGTAGGAAATTAATTAAACCTTGGAAACATTCATTAAACATCATTTTTTTCATATTGAACGTGCCCATACCTATGCTAAATCACACCTAACTAGTTTCGATTAACAAGAGCCCATACCTATGCTATATCATACTATTTTACATTTATTTTATTTTTGACGGGGAAACATAGATGCAGAGTATTAGAGTTATCATTCTCAATGGTAGTATTGATTGTGGTAGAGATGTTCCAAATAATGTTCTAAGATTTACACTATGGTAAACAAGCCCTATGGACTTTTCCCCTATGTCGCACTACCTACTTCACTTTATTTAACATTGTTTTTTAATAAGAAAAGTAGATGCAAGATATTCTTTTTAAAGACACTAGTGAAAGGATGTGTTTTCAAATGGTAGATTTATTATGGACAATGCAATGTAATTTGTACCAGGGTGAACAAGCACTACTTTGCCCCTACATCGCACTACCTCTTTCACTTTGAGATATAAAATGGGTTTTCATTTAAACATACTGGGGAAGGACATAGTGGAAAAATGAATTGGTGGGTTTAATCATAATTATTATCTTATCACTAATTATTTGGGTGTGGTTTTTTATTTATGTGTCATGTGTTTAACTAGTGTTTGAATGATTTGTGAATCATATGTATAACGACCTAGTCTAAGTAATGGAAATACTCTTATTGTTAATGATAATTTCAAATACAATTATAATTCCACCCTCCATAACTAATTCTTGCCTCTCATAGACTCCAATGGCTATATTATGTTGTTATTTACTTTGTATCGAATAGTTATATTACAAATTATTTTTTTATTTATTTAAAGTACTAATGTCCACATATAATTTAGGTATTGACTTAAGCATAGTCCTTTAATGTGCACTAATAAACACACACACACACACACACACACACACACACACACACACACACACACATGACCACTTTACATCCAAATTCACACAATTGTTTTTAAACGTGATTAATCCTTAGATTGGATTTGTTAATCCTTTAAATTCATATGACTCATTCATTTTTCATCCTTATATTTTTGCTAACAATGATATGGAATGTAATTATAGTTTTACACCCTAAACTCATATTATCAAGTTATGATAATTGGTTTCTTACCAGTGGCCTTTTAAAACATTGGATATCCCTTCAATTTTGAATGAGTTAGAAGCTTAAGTTATGTTATTTTTTCCCAAATATAGTTTATTATTTAATATACATTATTTTATTTTATTAAAATAAAACCAATAATTTTCAAATAATGTTATCCCTTCTTAACTAGGTTTCTTCAATTGCTATAAATGTTTTTTTTTCAATCAAAAATCAATTAATAAATTCAGTTGATTTGTTTCAAGACCATATTTTATTTATTTCTCATGTTTTGTTTTGAATTCAAGAATAACTTAATATAAATATTTAGTTTGAAATATAGGTTTTTAATATAAATATCTGAAAACTTCCATGCCCTAAATATCACGTAAATATTTGGTGCACTTAACCAAAATAAGAATTTTGAGATTCAATTCGATATTGGTTTTTTGAAGATAATATGTCATTTAGCATATCTTGTCTTCCTTTTTTGAATTTGAGGATTTTGATAAATTTGATACAAAGAGTAATTCCCTATGTATGTAGCTAGTGTGATTTTTTTAATTATAAATTCAACATGATGGAACGTAATGCATGAAATTAAGTTTTTGCAAGTTGACAGATAAAATAAAATATTATTTTCACTCGTTATAATAAATATACACCAAAAATGTTAAATATACAAGTGATTTAAGTTAATGACCTCAACATACCTATAAGATAATGTCTTCCCAATTACATTTATATGAAAATAAAATTTAAAAATAACTTTAATTCAAATTACCTTTGAAAGCATGCACATAAATTGAAATATTGAATATGGGATTTATAAGCTCTTATCATAATATTTAAAATAAAAATAAATTGGCATGTAATTGACATTCTACCTAGTTAAAAATGCATAACTTATCCCCTATTTATTTTCATAAAACCTTTTCTTAATATGCCTCCCACGTAATCTCATTAATCCAAAATTCCATAATTTTATTATCCATCCTCACAAAACCTTTTTATTATAAAATACAATAGGGAATGTGGAACAATGTGAGAAATGATCACTTACACTTTTCATGAGTTATTTGCACATGATCAATCATTCAAAGGGTCGTTATAAATCTTAGATGGCAGAAAAATAGCAAATAAGTAGAGACACAAATAGATAAATATCTTTTTTTTAAATAACCATGGACATGGCTATCTATTACTAAAAAATGTGTTCCCAACTTGTGATCCACTTCACATATCTTTCCCTTTGGTATCCTAATTAAAACATGGGTTTGTGCCTTAATATTATGGTAATTATAGATATGTAGAGCTCAATTAAATATATTTTAAGTAGTTATAATTTCATAATATTCAAGAATTTGAAGCACTTTGTTGATCAAGATATAGGTTGAATACAAAAACATCCATCATTACATACAATCAAACACCATAACTTGAACATGAAATGACTTTTCTTAAAATTGAAATTGAAGGCTACAATGGGTGATGTGCAATGACTAGAGCACCTCTAACATGGTTGAATATTCCATATGGGAGGAGTTCTTAGGGATATACCATAATCTCCTATTTTTTTGTTTTGGTGGTGTAAATGTTGCAATAATGTCCACAACTTCTCTAGCACACATAAACACACCATTACATTGTAGATGTTGCCTCTAATACACTACATCTACCCTTCCCTTTCAATACATACACAAATGCAAAAGAGCTCTATAATTTCTAAAATGTTTCATTCTTATTGAAATGAGTTAATATCTAAATGTGTGTTTATGTGTGTGCATGTAAACTCTTTTTAATAATAAAAGTTTACCCTTTTACCAAATGTTATACATAAAAATAAGATTTAAATTGTGAGAAAGATCTATTTTATTTTTCTATAGTTTAATATCATTTTATATTACCGTCAAAATGTAAGATATAAATTTTATCTATTACAAGTTCCACATACCCATTATACCACTAATTATTGAACATAGAACACTATTTAATAAATAAGATTTTGATGCTTTCAAATCCTAAATTTGATGGTTATATGGTTGTATTGACATGTTTAGCCAAAGAATACAATCAATTTTCATCCACAATAAAAATTTATTTACTTTTTAAAGTTAATATATACAATATTTAGATGTCATATCCCAAAATAGCATCTCATGTAATGGATACGGCTCAACTTCTAGTGTTTCTCCCATATAGGCAAACTAAAAATCAAATTTCAAATATTTTATAATCTATGGACATGCATCCCATTAGTTCATTTAAATTTATTTTTTTGTTTTTACTTACATGGATTAATAAGAATAATTAATTTTATATTATTATTTCAGGTTTAAAACTTTTCAATATGCATTTAATATTTTTGTGAGTCTTACATGATGTGTTTAATTATGTTGGTACTTATATTGTAGTGTTAATAAAGGTGTAAAGGCTGACAAATAGAAAATGTTTAGAGTTTATGTTTTATAATATTATATATTATTGTAAATTTTGAAATTAAAAATAATAAGAAACTAGATGTATACTTCAACATTAAATATTGTGAATATGACAAGTATATTTCTTATGTGTACAAGTTGTTCTGAAATTTTATGAATGTCAAAAGTATAATGTTGATAGGGTGTTGAATTTTAATTGTAAGGGAAGGATACAATTTATTTTCAAGTAATATGAAAATAAATATGAAAGAACTCAATATTAATATTAATTGTTTCAAATTTCAAATTGATATATGTATGATGTAGACTAATATTAGTACAATATTTTGAATACAAATTTAAGGTTACATATGAAATAAAATAAAATATTAATATATTATAATTATGTGTATATATATTTAAAATTAAATGAAATTTCATTCACTTTGAGCTGTATCCATAGTCCCAAATACCCTCCCTTAATGGTTCTCTCTAGTAGTAACATAATTTGTAATAGTGGCATTCTTTGTTTGTTTAATTTTTGTAAGGTTGGAGAGAGGAGAGGTGTTAAGGGGATATATATAAAAAAAATATGTCATCTTGTTCGACATAAGATATACCCTTTTTTCAATTAAGAAATGGGGAGGGACAGGGTTATGCATAGAAAAACATAAATCATTTTGTTTGACTAGTAGGTAACTCATTTTATTTGGATAGTTTAAATGTAATATTATCAATGTATAAAACAATAATTAAATTTTAGAAGTTTAAACTATAATTATAAAGTTCACACTATAAGGCCAATAATAGACTAAAACCTCAATAAAAACACAAATTCATTGAAATATTATTAGCATTTCTAACAATTTCTCTCTAACAATTTAATTGTTTAGATTTTGTAGAATCAAATGCTGAAAATAAAAATAGAATAACCAATAAAATAGAATAATGTGGAGACGGTCAATGTTGGTTTCTTAGTAGAACCAAAAAAGCATTAGATCTTCAAAAAATGATTAAAAAATATATGTTGTATCAAAATTCTATAAGCCTTCCATGAAATTTTATCAAAAATTCAGTTCCTGGAGTTTAGAATAAAAAGGTATATGTAATTCCAAATTTTGATTAATTAAAGTACATGGATAGAATATCCCAAAATAATTTTACCTCCCTTCAGATTTGAACCTTCCCTTTTATAATCATCCACCTCTTTAATATAACCACCGACCATAGTCTTGTGATATTTCTATGCAACAAAATTGAAGAAAAGTCATGTGGTTTGTCTATCTCTTGATTGGAATTTTGGTCAAGCCGTGGCATATATCAATAGAAATATGCATGTCTAAAACAAAACACTAGTTTATGTAGGCTTGCAGTTTTGTTACTTACAATCTCATGATGTTGGGGGAATGAATTCTCCATTCTCATTAACCTATCAAAATGAGTTCTTCTTTCTATAGATGATCAATGGTTCCCAATTTGAAGTTATAATATGAATACGATCACATTTCCATACTATTGATGCATGGTAGACTTTAATGTACCTACATTCTAGGGCATTGAAAGGGTATGCATTAATATGTGAAAAATGATGTTGTAGATGCATGAGGATGATAGTTAAATAAATTTTTTCAATGAAATTTATTATGAAATTTTATTATTAGTGTTTTTCCTAAAATAAGTCAAGTCAAATTTGGCCCTAAGTCTAGTAATAACAAATATCATGATCATATCATTCTTCAAGTCAAAAAATTATAAAAATGTTAAGTCATTTCTTAGATGATATTTTTGGGTGTGTTTAGGAATATTAAAAGTTTAAAATAGTAAAATTTTAGAATAAATAATGCTTTATGCCCCCCAACACCTATAAAACATGTTTCAAAACTCATTTCATTCATCCTTTCTACTTAAATTTGTGTATCACTACCAAATTGTTGACTCTTTATAATTTTCTTCTCGAAGGTGGATCTTTTCATGAGTATAGTTGAAACTTCCAATTTTTTGAATACTTCTCAATCATGTAGCTATTGTTAAGATTTGTTAATTTTTTTCACAATTTTTTAGAAAGGAAGAGTTTTTTTCATCTCCATGAGTACATGGTTCTTGGTTATTTCTACTCTCATTTTAAAAGTATTCTAAATTGACAAAGGGATTTTCATGGCCACTATTGTCCTCTCATTGTAAAGACATCAATATACATGTCTTTGGTGATTCAGCTCTTCATATTGCACAAACAACAAAGATGAAGCATAAATATATGGGTTTTGATCCTATGTTGGTATAGGAGAGTGAGTATCCTAAGGTTAAAGACTCTCATATTGGACATGAGATCTAGAAGAAATCCATAATAGGCTTAAAGTAGAAAATTATAGTTCCATGACAACTCACCTTTTTGAAAGTGATTTAATTGAGGAAACCATCTTTCCTTTTTTAATACAATGTGTGGATATGATGTTTGCATGTGCCAAGCACTATGAACTAAAAATAAGGAAAATAAAATCAAACTAGCAGAAAGTTGATGGCCAAATCAGATGGTAAAATAATGGGTATGACTTTGAAGATCTAAGTACATAATACCTATGCCAAAAAAAATGCGATAATTACACAACACAATTGGGAAAAAATGTAGACAATTATTTTCATGAAGAAGGGCTTGGCTAGGCTAGACTACCATAAGGAGATAAAGAGAAAAGAAGACCTAAATATAAGAGGTTTGGATGTTTAAAAAGAGATGAGTGAGATAAAAAAAGGTTAAAGAGTATAAATATCTTGGTGGAGCTCATGTAAGAAGCAGATAGCCAATGGTATAGTTGGGTTATGAAGAATAAGAGGGTTACGTGGCATATAAGGATACTGAAGGAGAAAAGAAGAAAGATGGTCATGAGAGACCATGAGAAGCAAAATAAGTTGTGATGTAGGTATCTCAAAAAATATATTAATATGTATATGATGAATGAACAAGAGAGAGGTGATCATCACCTTGTGAATAAGGAGATAGCCATGGAGGCAAAGAAACCTAATAAGGTGAAGATGGAGACAAGCAAGCATCAATTTTTTAAATCTAAGAATTTCTTGTCATGCATGTATGCAGGTATAAAATTTAAATAAGAATAAGTCCATTTTGAGGATATAAATTTTGAAAACATGAAGGAGAATAATCATGAGCAACATGCTTATGTGGAAAAAGAAGTTGATTAGACAATCATATATAGCAGATTTCTCATGGAAGGCATAAAATAAAAAATATTGGCTCAAGAGGATGAGTATAAGTGGTATGAAGATCAAAATTATGAATTTTTATTTTTTAAATCACTTAAAGAGTTTGACCAATAGATGGTAGGTGAAGGAGAGTTACTTGGTAAGCAACAAGACTAGTTATTTGCATATGAAAGCTGGGATAAGTTGTAAGCAAAAATGATATCTTTGGAGCATGCCATCAATGATGAATAAAATGATAAATTCTATACTAGAAAAACAGGTTTTGTGCAAGATATAATAGGGACTTAATAGAGAGACATTTTGATAGGTAAGAAAATTGATTTTCAACATAATGGAGAGATATAAACAAGTAAATAAGAAATCAAACTAATAAATAAAGAAAAAGGTAATAAATTAAGATATTCAATTTGAATTATTGTGTCTGAGTTGGTTGAAGGTATGAATTATAATATAAAGATATAAGGTTACCAAGAAATCTTATGTTTTGATAAATTTTAATTGATCAAGGATATGCCAATGCAAAATGAGAAACTAGGCTATAAGTTGACTCACAAAGGGAAGATGGAATGCCACAAGAATGTAGACAAAGAGGATATATATGAGATTTTAACAAGAATGAAGTAAGATAATAATTATGAGAATCCATTAGATCATGAGAATGAAGGAGAAGTCATGATTGAGAAGCAAGACCATCCATGATTACAATAACCAAACATGAAAAATGAAGAAAACATTTATTTGTTAAGAGAAATATGGAAGAATGAGAATTAGTAATTGGAGGAAGAGTATGAGGAATAAAAATTATATATGGGTAAGATACAATATGAAGTGAATAATGAGTTTTATCAAGTCCTATACCTCATAGAGATAGAGGATGAGTTGACAAAGAATCAAAACAAGACAAGAAGATAAAAAGAAAGGCACGTGTTGAGGAGAAATGAGATAGATAAGAGGAATAAAATCAAGATAAGATCATAATACCACAATAAGAACAATTTTAAATCATGAAATAAGTTTTCAAAGCAAATTTTACAAAGAGCTCAAATTTTTCTCACTTTGAGAGTTTAATGCAGAACATCACCATGTAATAAAGGAGTTAGTATGTTTGATAAGTGTCTTAATGACCATATTTGGTACTATGAGGTTGATATAGGTATTATAAGGTCATATTATATATTCTAGAGTCATTATATAAACTTTTAGTTTTATATTTGAGGCCTTTTAGAATTTCCTACCAAATTGGCTAATTTGAAAATTTAAATTTCTTAACTAGGTTTAAAGTGGAATTTTAGGCTTTGGGGGATAGGTAATTGTTATAAAATGTTTTGAAAAGGTCCTATATGTTACTAAATTAATTTTTTAATGTGTTTTAACTTGAATATCATGAAAAATAGAGATATGGGCTAAGAAATGCATGTTATAACTACCACCGTACGTGAAAGTTGGTAGAAAGAAGGAAGTTTTATTATTTGTTAGCATCTTAAGCAGATGGAGTGTATGTAAATGAATGTGGTGAGTTGTAGGATTTTGGTAGTAGGATAATAGGTAAGATAAAATCAAAGTGTATATAGGTATAATGTCAAGATAAATTAATAAATGGAAGAACTCTGCTTCCCTTTGTAAGAAATTTGTACTTGACTATTTTGTATGCATTGAAATCAATATCGAAATAATGATTTAAGGAAGTATTTATATGATTAAGGACATGTGAGAAATTTTATATTGTGGATGATTTATATATAATGAATTATTATCGATATATTGTGAGATAAGAGTGGATTCCTATATAGCATAGTCTAGTTGTGAGAAATTTTGTGTTAGCATAGTTAAGAAAGCCAATTAAATGATGTATGTTTGGTGATTGTTTATGTGATTTTTAAATGGTTAAAATTAATAAAAAAATTAGAGGATTTTTTTTTTAGTGAGGATCATCACTCTGGAGGCTTAAAATTCCATGTAGTAGTGTAAGAGTATAAGAAACCTACACACGGTCCCCTATTAAAGATGAAACTTTTATATTGGAATATTGAAATGTTTTTGTGATTGATCCAAGAAAAATAGATAGTGGAAGAGTTTTAGAGTCTTTTTCAGACCCTAAAATGTCCCTATAAATAATTTATACACTTAAACTATAATTATAATTTCATAAGATAAACAAAGCCTTCACATAGTCTAGTTAAAGGTAACTCGAAATTATATATCCTAACATGTTGGAGACATTGTATGAATGATCAAGATCAACTTGTGGTTGGAAAATATGAAAGAAAGTTGGGTAGACCCTTTTTATGTATTATTATCATTTTAATTGACTTATAACTAAAATTATTCCTTTTGGTAAACCCTCGGCCCTACACAAGCCTCTATAAGCTTAGACTAAGGTTTCAAAATGGAATGTCAAATAACTTTTGTTTGAACCTACCAAAAATCCTAAAACTTGGTGATCCATTGTGTTTTCATATTATCTAGAGGATTCAAGATTTTAGAGACTATACTAGTTTTTATTGTATGGTTCCCATGACTATGAGATTACTTGAGGCCTAAAGAGACCTAATTGAGAGCAAAGGGTGTTGAGATAGGTAGTCTACCTTGAGAGTTGGGAGAAAAAAATTAGTAAAGAGATGTAAGATCTTAATGGGTGTTTGAATATGCTATGGTTATGTTTATAATATGATAAATTTATTCAAATCTATGAGCTTTATGTGAAAAAAGGGCTACAAAAAAGAGGCCTTGAAGAGGAAAGTGTAGGTTGTGTGAGAGTTCTAACTTTCAGGGTTATGTTATTAGATACAATATGTGAAAGAGTTATAATGGGTAGATAAATGGACTTGGGAGTACTATATGTGTAGGTAATAACCTTGAATATATGAATGAGTCATTTATACCTATGAAACTACTTGATAAAGGACAAGATTAATGAAAAAAAGGATAGTATAATGATGAAATAGGTGTATGAGATGATGGTGTTCATGTAAAATGAGATAATAATGATAATGGTGACATATTATAGGTATTCAAGATCAATAATAGGACTAGATGCATGAAAGGAGGCTAAAGATCCTAGTGGAGGCAAGAAATGACAAGAGTTTCAAGGAGAGAGAATGAAGGTACCTACATGAGGAATCAAACTAGAGATGATTGAAGGTAAGAAAGGAGAAATCAGAGTCAGATGAATTAATAAATAGGATGCATGCTTCACGTCCATACATCAAATACATTTTTTTTATAAATATAGGTATCTCAAAATTTAACAAAGATAATAGAAATATATAACCTATAATAGTGAAATTTATGAAATACAATGCACCCAATATCTGAATGGCCATTGATTAAAGGGAAAACCAACATTTGTATATTCATGTGTATAATTTATGAAATAAATAGTACTTATATATTATGAAATTCATGTGTTTGTGTAAATAAAATTCCATATAAAAAATTATAAATAACATACGTAAATAGTATAACTAGCAATCATGTCATGCTCAAGTACTAAATTTGGAATTTTTGAATATTTGAATATTTATGTATTTTATAATTTTTTTGGGACATATATAATCATGTATAATATCAATGTAAATCATGATTTTCATATGTTTCATCACAAGCTTCCATTCTAGAGTAGCTAATCGATAGGATCATATACCTACTTTCTTTATAACCACAAATGGGCCCAACTATTTTTTCTCAAATTTGCCTTTGTTCTTTTTGTTAGTATTGGTATTTTTTTAATTAAATTTTAGTACCAAGTATCCAATTTAATATTCACATTTTAAAACTTTATTTCCTTATTCCCTTTTGATAAAATATTTGTACACTTTAATATTTTCAATAGACTCTATGTATCTGTCATCTAATATTTTTAGTTCATGTGATCACTTCTCTTAATATCCATTACCTTTGATTATATTTTTCAAAGAAACATGAAAATAATGAATCTTTAACTTTAAAGGTAATACCATTGTTATTTCATAAAAAAAGAGTAATGTGTAGCCTTAGTTGGTGTGTAAAAACTTGTATGATAGGCCCAAATTTCATACATAATCTGATTATGCCAATCTATACTAATTTTTGTGACTATTTTGCTTAATATTTGTTGATACTTGGATTTTCACCCTTGAGGAGATGCTCATATCTTCTCATCCAAGCGGCAAAATGGAATCATCTCTCTTGCTATGGGTGACAATTTCATTGAGATGAATCTCTAGATTAGGGGCTAGCTCCCCTTAATGCACCTTTAAATATCTCTCTAATCTACCAATTGTGTATGAAAAAGGTTAAGAAAAATAACTAAGAAAACAAAATGGTGATTCACCAATATGTATTATCCTTCTATTTGATTAAAATTCCACTACTTGAAGGTAAACAAGGATGTTTCACACAAATTCAAAACAAAAAGACATTGTTGTATCGATATTTCATAAGTTAGATTCAGGAAGGTAATTGACACTTAGAAGGGTAACAAGTGATCCCACAAAGATAATTAAAATATACCACTTCTAAGACTCTTATACACTTAGTAAAAAATACTAACAGATACCTAAAAAAACACCCCTTTTGCACATTGGTAAGTGACCATAGATTGACATGCTAGAAAAGTAACTCTTTCACTAGTCATTATCAACAAGATTCAAACATATACTTAATAGTACAATGTGTGAATGGAAAAATCACTTGTATATTTTTTCAAGAGTTTTGAAAGTATAAATCTGGCCAAAGTTTTACCAAAAACCAGCAAAGGCTGTAAAATGAACCAAGAGAATGCATATATATAGCCTTGAGATGTAGAATAATCAAAAGAAGTCCAAGGGTCACTAAGATATGTGTCATCTTGAAAGGATCAGTTCCATTTACATGGGATAAAAGTGGATGAGCTATGCCATGTCACCGAATGGATCAGTTACAATGAGTTTAAACTAAACCAAAAGCATTAGTTAATTTGTTATAACTGAACCAAAGCCTCAGTTACAATTGAATCAGCTACAATTGAATAAGTTACAACTAAAAAAAATGCCTCAATTATAATTTCCACTTGTTACCTTTATCCTCACCTTCAGGTTCTCGCCAAGCCTTTCTTTTAAACTCTAATGGCTAGTTTATATAGTCTAAAATTGACATTTTGTAGGCCATCACTCCTTCAAGCATTTTCTTCAAACTTTTTGTCTCAGCCCTTTTGTTTCCTTTGTATCAGATAAGTTTTTCAAAACAATTCATTCCTTCAAAAAATTTATTTGGTCCTTCAAAATGTTCCTTCAATTTTATTGAAATGGACCTTTGGCTTTGGACTGACCCTTTCAACTTTCTTCAAATGATCCTTAGGAAATTTGAAAAGAACCCTTCCAAAAGGAAAAAATACCCTTCAGATTTTTTGAAATGGTCCACCTTCCCACAGAATCAATCTTTCAAACTTTTTGAAAACATCCCTACAGTAAAGTTGAAATATACCCTTTGGAAACATTACCTCAGACAATTTTTTCAGAAGAATTATTTTGGATTTTTTGCTAAGTGACCTCTGAAAAAATGAAAGTGCCCTTCAGCTTGTTGAAAATGTCCCTTCTGAAATGTTATAAGGTACCCTCTAGAAAGGAAAGTGTCCTTTCAAAAAAATGCAAGTGACCCTTTGAAAAAATGAAAGTGACCATTCAGAAGATTTGTAAGTGTCCACTTTCCAAATAAAATACCCTTCTATAAAGTTGTAAATGATCCTTCAGAAAAATTGAAGTGGACCTTTCCCTGAAAGGAAAGAACCCTTCGACAAAGTTGAGGTGCCCTTATGGATAATTTTTAAAGTACCCTTTGGAAAAGTGAAGTGGACCTTTTCCTGAAAAAATATACTCTTCATAAAAATGGAACAAGCCCTATGAAAAATTTGTAACATACCCTTCGAAAAAGTTGCCTTAGATAATTTTTTTGAAATAATTTCATCGAATGAAAAGTTTGAAAGAAATACACTTATGAAAAAGCTTTGAACAAAAATTCTAAAAGAATTTGGCAAAGGATTAGAATAAAAACACTAAAGAATTAGGAAAAAGCTTAGCAAAGACAAAAAATTAGCTTTTCAAAAGGAATAGACTTGTACATTTGTTGGGAATTTGATAAAGAGCACTTTTTTCGAAGAAAAGCTAAATATTGGACCTGGTCAAAGATATAGACTTAGATTATTTTTGCAAATAGGGGTGTCCAATTTTGGCCTAAAGGTCCAAAATTTGGTCAACAAAATAGTGACTCATAAGGATAGTAATACTGACCAAACTAGTAGCCTTATCCAACTCAGGGCCAATAGAGTTAATGGATTATTGAAGGTGACTAACAAGGATTATGCCAAAACAAAACACAAGGAAACACACCACACAATAATATCAAGACCAATAAAAAATGAAATAAGATAAGGATAAACTCACACATGTACATAAGCACTTAGGGAACACAGGAAAAATAGGAAACTATGTAAAAAGGAAAATGAACTTTAGTAACAATGCTTTAGGTATATCCCATTGACTGGGATATGCAGCTTCTCTCCATCCAACTTTGAGAGTTGGAAAGTATTGTGTTATATACGCTGTGTGATCACATATGGGACACTCCAAAAAGCATAAAAATTTTTGTACCTTCCAAGTTTAGCCCTATCTTCATCCCATTTTAGGAAAATGTCTACTTCTTTGAAACTCCTTGGCATGGAGTTTTTATCAAAATACTTCTTTGTTTGCCATTGGTGAGTAGTCATAGTGTGCATAGCTTAATCTCTTGTCTCATCAAGCTCCATCAGCTCACATAATATGACTTCCATGCTCTCATTCTCTATCAATTATAGTTTATATGTGAGGTCTAAAGCTAGTAGCTCAAGTGAGATCAGAAGTTTGGCTTCCCTTCCATACACAATTGTGTATGGTGAGTTCTCATGTGCTCTCTTTGGGGTGATCTTATTATCCCAAATAGCTATCTTCAACTTGGTATGTCAAGTCCTTTGATTTTCATCCATTGTCCTCTTTATGATCCTAATTAAGTTCTTGTTTATGGACTTAGCTAGTCCATTCCCCTAGGGGATATTAGTTATAGGAGGTGATAAGATGGATGTTATGCTTCAAAGCCCATTCACTTATCTTTGTTCCTAAGAAGGCTAATACATTATCTGAAATGATTGTTGAAGGAGTTCCAAACCTGGTTACTATACTTTCATTGAAGTCTATGAATAATTTTTCATTTACCTCCTTAAGAGCTATAGCCTCCACCCATCTTGTAAAATAATCAATGGTTGTCAACACCCACTTGTGACCAACACTAGAAGGAGGATTAATCAGACTTATAAAATCCAAACCCTGTTACATGTAGGGTTGCTCAACCTGGATTGGATGAAGAGGCAAGGTAGATAGATTTTATTTTACATAAAAAAGAACACACTTTTGGAATTTCCTCACCCAAGCATGAGTGTCTTTAAACAAGTTAGGCCAAAACTAACCAACCTTCATAATCTTAGCAGCTATGGTTCTTAGAGCAAAGTGACCAGCAGCTGGTCCATCATGAAATTCATGCAACACTTTGTCAATCTAATCAAAATCAATACACCTCAAAATCACACTTGAAAAGTCCTTTCTAAATAGCACTCCATCAACAAGTACATAAAGAATGGATTGTAGCCTAAATTACCTTCTCTTGGCCTTATCAAGACCTGGTAGATAGTCACTAGTTTAAAGGAAATGGATCATGTCATGTATCCAAATTCTCATAGATGAAGGTACAACTGCTATAGGATCATCATGGAGTTCTAAAACAACTTCCCTTTTCTCTTTCAAGTCTAAAGCAAGATGTTCACATAGTTCTTTTCCTTTTACTAGCTTGGTTAATTTGATCTCCACATCATATTCCATCACTTTGGTGATCCAACCTACCTTTCTCTCATTCAAATCTCTACTCAATAGAAATTCTTTCACACTAGGATGAGGCACAAAAATGTGAATCTTTTTATTAGACAACATATGCCTAAATTTCTTTAAATTCCTTATGACTTAAATCACTTATTTCTCAACATATGTGTATCTTATCTCATAGCCTTCCAAACCTTGACTAAAGAAGGTAATAGGTTGTTCAAATTTTTATCATTAGCTTGAGTAAGCATTGTAGAGATTACCTCTTCATTCCCAAAAGTGTGCAAATTGAAGTACTTAGAGAAGCTTGGACTTGCAAGAGTAGGAGCTTGGGCAATGGTTTACTTGATTCCTAAAAAATTTCTTTCGTCCTTCCTATCCAAGTGAATATCTCATTCTTCCTTAGCATGGAGGTCAAGGGCTTGACCAGGTTAGCAAAACTAGGAATAAAACTCCTAGTAAAATTTCTCTTTCTAATGAAACTTTGCAAACCTTTCTTATGCTTAGGCAAAGATAATTCCAAGATGGCACTTACCCTTTTAGGATCGATAGATAGCCCTTTCTTAGAAATAATGTGGCCTGCGATTTTTCCTTCATGAATAACAAACACACACTTCTTTGGGTTTAGAGAGATCCCAAACTCTCTACACCTCTTAAAATTTTGTCTTAGGTGATTCAAATGATCTTTTGCTTCCTTGAAGAAAACTATCACATCATCAAGATATACCAATATATTGTCATTGATTAATCCCTGAAAGGCCATATCCATTGCATGTTGAAAATTAGCTTGAGCATTTGAAAATCCCAATGGCATCTTCCTATAGGAATATGTGCCCTATTTGGTGGTGAAGGTTATTTAGTATTGGTCTCTTTCTTTCACCAAAATATGATTATACCCAGAATAACTGTCTAAGAGGGAAAACTTCTCACTACCTTCCACCACCTATAGAATTTTCTCCATGGAAGGGAGGGGATAATGATCTCTCAAAGACACTCTATTCAAGTCCCTAAAATCCACACATGACCTAATCTACCCATTCTTCTTTCTAACAGGGACTAAGTTGGCCAACCAAGAAGAATGTTTGATAGGAAACATGATTCCAAAATCAATCAACTAGGTTAGGTCTTTCTTCATGAGTGGTTCAATCTTGGGATTGATTGGCCTTTATCTTTGCTTGAGAGATAATTAAGGTACCTACATGAGGAATCAAACTAGAGATGATTGAAGGTAAGAAAGGATAAATCAGAGTCAGGTGAATTGATAAATAGGTTGTATGCATCACGTCCCTACATCAAATATATTTTTTATAAATATAGGTATCTAAAAATGTTACAAATATAATATAAATAGATAACCTATAATAGTGAAATTTATGAAATAATATGCCCCCAATATCATCATGGCCATTGAGTAGAGGGAAAACCAACATTTGTATATTCATGTGTATCATTTATGTCCTAAATAGTAATTAGATATTATGAAATTCATGTGTTTATGTAAATAATATTCCATCTAAAAAATTATAAATAACATATGTAAACAGTGTAACTAGAAATCATGTCATGCTCAGGTACTAATTTTGGAATTTTTGAATATTTATGTATTTTCTAATTTTTTTGGGACATATATAATCATGTATAATATTAGTGTAAATTCATGATTTTCATAGGTTTCATCACAAGCTTCCATTCTAGAGTAGCTAACTGATAGGATAATATACCTACCTTCTTTATAACCACAAATGGGCCCAAATATTTTTTCTCAAAATTTCCTTTGTTTTCTTTGTCATTATTTGTATTTTTTTATTAACATTTAGTACCAAGTATCTGATTTGATATTCACATTTTAAACTTTATTTCCATATGCCCTTTTGATAAAATATTTATATACTTTAATATTTTCAATAGACTATATGTATCTACCATCTAATATTTCTAGTTCATGTAATCACTTCTCTTAATATCCATTACCTTCGATTATATTTTTCAAAGAAACATGCAAATAAGGAATCTCCAAATTTAAAGTTAATATCACTTTTATTTCATAAAGCAAAGAGTAATGTGTAGCCTTAGTTGGTGTGTAGAAACTTGTATTATAGGCCTAAATTTCATACATAATCTGATTATGCCAATCTATACCAATTTTTTTGACTATTTTGTTTAATATCTATTGATGCTTGGATTTTTACCCTCGAGGAGATACTCAGCTCTTCTCATCCAAGTGGCAAAATGGAATCATCTCCCTTGTTGTGGGTGACAATTTCATTAAGATGAATCTCTAGATTAGGGGCTAACTTCCCTTGATGCACCTTTAAAGCTCTCTCTAGTCTACCAATTGTGTATGAAAAAGGTTAAGAAAAACAACTAAGAAAACAAAATGGTGATGCACCAATATGTATTATCCTTCTATTTGACTGAAAATCTACTACTTAAAGGCAAACAAGGATGTTTCACACAAACTCAAAATAAAAATACATTACTGCATCAGTATTTCATAAGTTAGATTTAGGAAGGTAATTGACACTTAGGAGGATAACGAATGATTCCACAAAGAATAAACATATACCACTTCTAAAAATCTTATACACTTAGTAAAAAATACTAATAGAGACCTACAACAACACCCCTTTTGCACATTGGTAAGTGACCATAGATTGACATGCTAGAAAAGTAACTCTTTCATTAGTCATTATCAACAAGATTCAAACCTATACTCAATAGTACAATGTTTTAATGGAAATATCACTCGTGTATTTCTATAAGAGTTTTATAAGTACAAATCTAGACAGAGTTTTTCTAATAACCAGTGAAGGTTGTAAAATCATCCAAGAGAATGCATATGTATAGCCTTGAGAGGTAAAGCAATCAAAAGAAGTCCAAGGGTCACTGAGATATGTGTCATCTTGAAAGGATCAGTTACATTCACATGGGAGAGAAGTGGTTAAGTTATGCCACGTCACCAAATGGATCAATTACAATGAGTTACAACTGAACCAAAAACATTATTTACATTTGTTACAGCTAAACCAAAGCCTCAATTACAATTGAATAAGTTACAACTGAAACTAAATGCCTTAGTTACAATTTCCACTTGTTACCTTTATCCTCACCTTCAAGTTCCCACTGATCATTTCTTTTAAACTCCAAGAGCTAGTTTATACAGTCTAAAATTGATGTTTTGTGGGTCGTCACTCCTCAGGTATTTTCTTCAAACTTTTTGTCTCGACTCTTTTGTTTCCTTTGTATTAGACAAATTTTTTGAAATAATTCAATCCTTCAAAAAAAAATTGGCCCTTCAAAATGTTCCTTCGGTTTTCTTGAAATGGACCTTCAGCCTTGGAATGACCCTTTCGACTTTCTTCAAATGACCCTTCAGCAATTTGAAAAGACCCCTTCCGAAAGGAAAAAATACCCTTCAATTTTTTTAAAATTATCCACCTTCCCATGGAAACAATATTTCAAACTTTTTGAAAATGTCCTTTTGGGAAAGTTGAAATATACCCTTCGAAAACGTTGCTTCAGATAATTTTTATGAAAGAATTCTTTTGGATTTTCTACAAAGTTCCCTCTGCAAAAATGAAAGTTCCTTTTATCTTGTTGAAAACATCCCATCGGAAATGTTGTAAGATACCCTTTGGAAAGGCAAGTGTCCTTTCAAAAAAAATGTAAGTGACCCTTTAGAAAAATGAAATTGACCATTCATAATATTTGTAAGTGTCCACTTTCTAAATAATATGTCCTTCAAGAAAGTTGCAAATGATCCTTTAGAAAAACTAAAGTGGACCTTTTCCTAGAAGGAAATTACCCTTCGAGAAAGTTGAGGTGCCCTTTCGAATAATTTTCAAAGTACCTTTTGAAGACGTGAAGGGGACCTTTTCCTGACAAAAGATACCCTTTATAAAAATGGAAAATACCCTTCGAAAAAGATGACTCGAATAATTATTTTGAAATAATTCCACTAAATGAAAAGTTTGAAAGAAATACACTTAAGGAAAAGCTTCGGACAAAAATTTTGAAAGAGTTCGGCAAAGGCTTAGAACAAAAACATGAAATAATTAGGCAAAGGCTTAGAAAAGACCAAAAATGAAATTTTTGAAAGGAATAAACTTGTACATTTGTTGGGGCTTTGATCAAGAAAACTTCTTTCAAAGAAAAGCTAAGTACTGGACCTGGTCAAAGATATAGACTGAGATAATTTTTTGCAAATAGGGGTGCCCAATTTTGGCCTAAAAGGCAAAAATTTAGTCACCAAAATGGTGACTCATAGGGATAGTATGCCTGCTATAATGACTAGACTAGTAACCTTATCCAACTTAGGGCCAATAGAGTCAATGGATTCTTGAATATGACTAACAAGGATTATGCTAAAACAAAACACAAGGAAACACACCACATAACAACAGTAAGACCAAAAAAGAAACAAGACAAGGAAAAACTCACAAATGTAGATAAGTCCTTAAGGAACATAGGAAAAATAGGAAACTATGTACAAAGGAAAATCAAATTTAGTAACAATGCTTTAGGTATATCCCATTGACTGGGATATGTAGCTCCTCTCTATCCAACTTTGAGAGTTGAAAAGCATTGTGTCATTTGCACTGTGTGATCACATATAGGCCACTCCACAAAGCATCAAATTTTTTGTGCCTTCTAGGTTTAGCCCTATATTTATCCCATTTTAAGATAATGTCTCCTTCTTTGAAACTCTTTGGCATGGATTTCTTATCAAAATAATTATTTATTTGTTGTTGGTGAATAGTCATGGTGTACATATCTTGATCTCTTGTCTCCTCAAGCTCCATCAACTCACATAATCTAACTTCCAAGCTCTCATTCTCCATCAATTGTATATAATATGTGAGGTTTAAAGCTAGTAAATCAAGTGAGATAGGATGTCTGGATTCCCTTCCATACACAAGTGTGTATGGTGAGTTCATAAGTTCTCTCTTTGAGGTGATCCTATCAGCCCAAAGATCTATCTTAAACTTGGTATGTCAAGTCCTTTGATTCTCCTCCATTGTCCTCTTTATGATCCTAATTAAGTTCTTGTTTGTGGACTCAGCTAGTCCATTCCTATGGGGATAGTAGTTGGAGGAGGTGTTAAGATAGATTTTATGCTTTAAAGCTGATTCACTTGTCTTTGTTCCTAAGAAATCTAATGCATTATCTAAAATGATTGTTGAAGGAGCTCCAAACTTGGTTACTATACCTTCATAGAATTCCAGTACTAAGTTTTCATTTTCCTCCTTAAGAGCTACAACCTCCACCCATGTTGTAAAATAATTAGTGGCTGTCAAACACCCACTTGTGACCAACACTATAAGGAGGATTGATCAGACCTATGAAATCTAAACCCCATTGAATGAAGGGTTGATCAACGTAGATTGGATGAAGAGGCAAGACATATAACTTTTATTTTCCATTAAAAAGAGCACACTTTTGGCATTTACTTACCCAAGCATGAGTGTCTTTAAATAATCTAGGCCAAAACTAACCAGCCTTCATAATCTTGCAGCTATAGTTTTTGGAACAAAGTGACCACCAATTGGTCCATCATGAAACTCATGCAACACTTTTTCAATCTGATCCAAATCAATACACCTCAAAAGCACACCTAAAAATTCCTTTCTAAATAGTACTCCATCAATAAGTACATAAGGAATGGATTGTGGCCTAAAGTATCTTCTCTTGGCCCTATCAAGACCTAGTGGACACTCACTGGTTTGAAGGAAATAGATCATGTCATGTGTCCAACTTATCATAGATGAAGGTATAGTTGCTATAGGATCATCAT
Source organism: Torreya grandis (assembly GCA_037957365.1). Taxonomy (NCBI): domain Eukaryota; kingdom Viridiplantae; phylum Streptophyta; class Pinopsida; order Cupressales; family Taxaceae; genus Torreya; species Torreya grandis. The sequence continues at coordinate 1,177,713 of JARHVA010000056.1, forward strand.
GGAGTCTCAAAAAAACTTCTCTTTTCTCTTTCAAGTCTCAAACAAGATGCTCACATAATTCTTTTCCTTTCATTAGCTTGGTTGTTTTGATTTCCACATCATACTCCATCACTTTGGTGATCCAACCTGCCTTTTTCTCATTCAAATCTCTACTCAATAGAAAGTATTTCATACTATGAATCTAGTTATTACACAACATATAACTAAATTTCTTTAAACTCCTTATGACTGAAAGCACTTTTTTCTCAACATATGTGTATCTTGTCTCATAGCCTTCCAAACCTTGACTAAAGAAGGCAATAGGTTGTTCAAAATTTCTATCATTAGCTTGAGTAATCATTGCAGAGATTACCTCTTCATTCCCAAAATTGTAAAAATTGAAGTCCTTGGAGAAGTTTGTACTTGTAAGATTAGGAGCTTGGGCAATGGTTTTCTTGATCTCCTCAAAACTTTCTTTCCTCCTTCTTGTTCAAATGAATATCTCATTCTTCCTTAGCATGGAGATCAAGGGCTCGACCAGGTTAGCAAAATTAGAAATAAAACTCCTAATGAAATTTATTTTTCCAAAGAAACTTTGAAAACCTTTCTTATGCTTAGGTAAAGATAATGCCAAGATGGCACTTACCCTTTCAGGATTAATAAATAGACCTTTCTTAGAAACAATGTGGCCTAAGGTTTTGTCTTCATGAATAGTAGACACACACTTCTTTGGGTTTAGAGAGATACCAAACTCTCTACACCTCTCAAAAATCTATCTTAGGTGATTCAAATGATCTTTTGCTTCCTTGGAGAAAATTATCACATCGTTAAGATATACCAATACAATGTCATTAATTAATCCTTGAAAAGCCATATCTATTTCACATTGAAAATGACCACCAGTATTTGACAATCCCAATGGCATCTTCTTATAGGCATATATGCCCGATTTAGTGGTGAAGGTTGTTTTGTATTGGTAACTTTCTTTCACTAAAATATTATTATACCTAGAATAAATGTCAAGGAGGGAAAACCTCTCACGACCTGCCACCACTTGTAGAATTTGCTCCATGGAAGGGAGGGGAAAATGATCTCTCAAAGACACTCTATTCAAGTCCCTAAAATCCACACACAACGTGATCTACCCATTTTTATTTCTAACTGGGACTAAGTTGGCCAACCAAAAATAATGTTTGATGGGAAAAATGATTCTAGACTCAATCAACTTAGTGAGTTCTTTATTCATGAGTGGTTTAATCTTGGGATTGATTGGCCTTTGTCTTTGCTTGAGAGAGAATGAAGGTACTTGCATGAGGAATCAAACTAGAGATGATTGAAGGTAAGAAAGGAGAAATCAGAGTCAGGTGAATTGATAAATAGGTTGTATGCATCATTTCCCTACATCAAATATATTTTTTATAAATATAGGTATCTCAAAATGTTACAAAGATAATAGAAATATATAACCTTTAATAGTGAAATTTATGAAATAAGATGCCCCCAATATCAACATGGCCATTGAGTAATATTCATGTGTATCATTTATGTCTTAAATAGTACTTAGATATTATGAAATTCATATGTTTATGTAAATAATATTCCATCTAAAAAATTATAAATAACATACATAAAAAGTGTAACTAACAATCATGTCATGCTCAGGTACTGATTTGGGAATTTTTGAATATCTGAATATTTATGTATTTTCTAATTTTTTTGGGACATATATAATCATGTATAATATCAGTTAAAATTCATGATTTTATTAGTTTTTATCAAAATCTTCCATTCTAGAGTAGCTAACAGATTGGATCATATACCTACCTTATTTATAACCACAAATGGGCCCAACTAGTTTTCCTCCAATTTGCCTTTGTTCTCTTTGTCAATATTGGTATTTTTTTTATTAACTTCTAGTACCAAGTATCCAATTTGATATTCACATTTTAAAACTTTATTTCCATATTCCCTTTTGATAAAATATTTGTATACTTTAATATTTTCAATAGACTGTATGTATCTGTCATCTAATCTTTCTAGTTCATGTGATCACTTCTCTTAATATCCATTACCTTTGATTATATTTTTCAAATAAACTTGAAAATAAGGCATCTCCAACATTAAAGGTAATACCACTTTTATTTCATAAAAAAGAGAGTAATGTGTAGCCTTAATTGGTGTGTAGAAACTTGTATGATATGCCCAAATTTCATACATAATCTGATTATGCCAATCTATACCAATTTTTGTGATTGTTTTACTTAATATATGTTGATGCTTGGATTCGTACCCTTGAGGAGATGCTCAGCTCTTCTCATCAAAGCAGCAAAATGGAATCATCTCTCTTGTTGTGGGTGACAATTTTGTTGAGATAAATCTGTTAGGATTGTGGAGCTAAAAGCTTCACTGATGCAGACACGGAGGAGGTTGCAGGAGAGTTGTTGAGTGTCAGAGACACCGGCGTCGGTCAGGCCAACCGACGTCGGTCAGAGATCGGCCGGCGTCGGTGACCCCCAGGCGGACAGGGACCAGTGTCGGTCGCCTGTGTGGTTCGGACTGAGTTAATTACGGGTAGTTAGCTAACGAACCAAGTGTTTGCATGATCAGGGCTAATTATAGACTGAGAGCTGCGGATCTAATTATTGTAATTAGATGTCTAATTATTGTTTGGATGAGATCTATATAATAGACTCATGGTTGTATTGGAAAAGTGTGCTAGGGAGTAAGAGAGCATAATTATAAGCTCCTTCTGTGTGTGAGGTAGAGCAATGGTGCGTTCCTCCTAGTGCCTCAGTACCAGGTGTGTTGGTGCTGGATTGGAGAGCCAGCTGGGTTCTTCAGGAGTGTAGGATCTTGGTCACAGTTGCATGGCCTATATAGGAGATCTACATGGTAAGTAAGATCATTGATCTGCAGGTGTATGTGTGTGCAAGGTTGAGGTTCACAGGTGAGCAGAACCGTTGTTTAATTTGCAGGTGTGCAAGGTCATATAGACAGCAACACAACAGGGAGCAGTATCAGGCAGGATCTACTTGGAGTACAGGTGTGTACTCGGATAGAGCTAAGAGGAAGGCAAGGGAGTTCCTTCCATAAGTATGGTCTGTTGAATTGTAGGTTGTTGCAGATTCATGGGAGATCTACTTGAAGTACCTTGAGTACTTGTGGAGCACGTGGAGTGCTTGTGGAGTGCGTGGAGCACTTGTATTGTGCGTGGAGCACGGGAGGTGAACACCAACTCTGTATTTGAGTTGGGTGTTGGGACCTGTGAGAGGGAGAGCTTTGGGGAGAAGAATTACTGTTCACTTGAGGTGTGGGAAACCTCTGTAAGGTGGTGGAGAAGAAGTGGCATCTTCTTTATTGTATTCTTTTCTGTATAAAGTGTTAATACAAGTTGTGTATTGTCTCTCATATGCTGTGTTATTCTAAATTCTAGTTACTTGTTGATTCTGGTTATTTCCGCATATTAAGTTGCTTGGTATTTGGTAATCAATTGTATGCTTTCGGTGTTTCGCATCCTGACAAGTGGTATTAGAGCTAAGGTTGCAAGAAGCAGGTTGTGTTTTGGTTACAGGGCACTCTCAGGGGTTTCTGATTGAGTGGGAGTAGAGCAATGGCAGATCAAAGTAAGCTAAGAATGGAGGAGTTGAAAAGCACAGACGGTTACTCACGGTCCGATGGAAAGAAAGAGCAGGTAAAAGAACATTGTTGGTTGGTAACAGATCAGCATGAAGAAACTGAAGATACGGATGTAGCAGGTGTTGTTGCACAGGATGTGTTTGCAGGTTTCTTGGATAAAGTTGAATCTTGGATAAAAGATTTGGTTGCCTCTTTCCATGCAGCCCCAGGTAGAGGAGCTGGTAAGCCTTGCCAAAGAATTGGCAAAGGGGAAGTGAAGCTGAAATTGCAGGCGGCCAACACACAGGTGTTGATGAAGGTCATGTAGGTCCCAGGTTTGGAGATATGGCTAATTTCTTCAGAAAGATTGGGTGATGAGAGATGCACAAGAACTCTCACAGCGGTAGCACTTGAATTAGCTGGTGGTAAGAAAATAGGTATTCTTTATCTACTTGTTTATATTACTGATTCTTCTTCTGTTGCAAAGACGTGGCTTCGTAGGCTTAGTCACATGAGCAGGAAGGAGATGCATGTTCTTAAGCGAAAGACAGATATATTTGACAGGCTTAAGAACTGGAAAGCCTTGGTGTTCTTGGAGGAGATGGCAGATAGAGTTCAGTGGATGAGGTTGGATACATCTGAGCAGAGCAGTTTGGACATGGGTTTTGATCCAATGGAGCTCGCGGGTAAAAAGTCATCACTCACAGGTGAACACAGACACCGGCGTCGGTCAGAAGGAACCGGCGTCGAACAGACAGATGCCGATGTCAGTCATGTGCAGACCAAAGCTGGCGATGTCAGGCAGGGTAAGACCAACGTCGGTCAAGGAGACCGACGTCGGCAGTAATAAGACCGATGTCGGTCAGGAGGACCGACGTCAGTAGCAGGGACACTGCAGGGTCGGTAGTCAGGGACAGACGCATGGAACCGACGTCGGTCAGATGCAGACTGTGGGGTGACCGAGGTCGGTCACTGTAACAAATTTTGGGTGGACAGCATGCTGTCAAGGAGTCTCAAACACCCATACGGAGGACTGAAGGCGTAAGTAGGCCCTTAAATTCGTGTTCCTCTTCTTCATACTTGTTGCTGATTGTAGAGCAGGAAGGATCCAGGAAACAGGTGTGAGCTAGGCAGGTTATGATGCAGAACCAGACGGGTGTTTTGGTAGGTTTGCCAGCTGGATGAAAGCACAGAGATGAATGGATGCCTTAGTAGAAGAATAGAGAGAACAGATACGTGAGACGGAAGACCAGGTCATATGGTCTTGAGGAGCTGCAGGACAGTGGTACAGGTTTTGACAGGTGGAGGACGAAGCATGGCTTCAGTCAGTGTCAGGTAACTACTGTGGTTTATCTTACCAGGTGGATGATGAGTCATGACATCATTCTGTTGCTGTATGTGGATAGTATGCTAGCTAGCAGGGGAGTACATACAGGGTTTTGCTGAGCTAAGGGTAAGATTAGTTCAGTGTCATGTCATGAGGAGTTTGGAGCAGCGAAATTCTTTGACATGGGAGGCATGGAGATCACAGGTTGATTTTGTCTCCAGTGGGAGCTGATGCGAATCAGGTGTTGGTGAGGTTTGGGATGCAGAACCGGAGCACACTAAGGGCTGGACAGGTACAGTGTCTGAAATCACATGAGGTCTGGTATAGACCTGAGTATTCCCATGTAGTGGGAGCTGTCAGAGTTATGAGCCAATTCGGGGAAGTGGGTTCTCAGGTTTTTTGAGAGGGACCAGCAGCAGGTGTTGCTATGCAGGGTCAGGACTTCACTACAGGTGTTGTAGGTTTGGATGTGGCAGGGTACTCGGATGACAGGTGGTACACCACGGGATGTGTGGTAGGTTGTCTTCAGGTGGGAGCTTGAAGAGGGATACAAACCAGAAAATAGATTAGACGGAGTACAGGTACAGGTATAGTGCAGCTGTTTATCTCCAAGTGGGAGATTGTTAGGATTGTGGAGCTAAAAGCTTCACTGATGCAGACACGAAGGAGGTTGCAGGAGAGTTTCTGAGTGTCAGAGACACCGACGTCGGTCAGGCCAACCGACGTCGGCAGGATAGGGCAGGAAGGCAACCGACGTCGGTCAGAGATCGGCCGGCGTCGGTGACCCCCAGGCGGATAGGGACCGGCGTCGGTCGCCTGTGTGGTTCGGACTGAGTTAATTACGGGTAGTTAGCTAACGAACCAAGTGTTTGCATGATCAGGGCTAATTATAGACTAAGAGCTACGGATCTAATTATTGTAATTAGATGTCTAATTATTGTTTGGATGAGATCTATATAATAGACTCATGGTTGTATTGGAAAAGTGTGCTAGGGAGTAAGAGAGCATAATTATAAGCTCCTTCTGTGTGTGAGGTAGAGCAATGGTGCATTCCTCCTAGTGCCTCAGTACCAGGTGTGTTGGTGCTGGATTGGAGAGCCATCTGGGTTCTTCAGGAGTGTAGGATCTTGGTCACAGTTGCATGGCCTATATAAGAGATCTACATGGTAAGTAAGATCGTTGATCTGCAGGTGTATGTGTGTGCAAGGTCGAGGTTCACAGGTGAGCAGAACCGTTGTTTGATTTGCAGGTGTGCAAGGTCGTATAGATAGCAACACAATAGGGAGCAGTATCAGGCAGGATCTACTTGGAGTACAGGTGTGTACTCGGATAGAGCTAAGAGGAAGGCAAGGGAGTTCCTTCCATAAGTATGGTCTGTTGAATTGCAGGTTGTTACAGATTCATGGGAGATCTACTTGAAGTACCTTGAGTACTTGTGGAGCACGTGGAGTGCTTGTGGAGTGCGTGGAGCACTTGTATTGTGCGTGGAGCACGGGAGGTGAACACCAACTCTGTATTTGAGTTGGGTGTTGGGACCTGTGAGAGGGAGAGCTTTGGGGAGAAGAATTACTGTTCACTTGAGGTGTGGGAAACCTCTGTAAGGTGGTGGAGAAGAAGTGGCATCTTCTTTATTGTATTCTTTTCTGTATAAAGTGTTAATACAAGTTGTGTATTGTCTCTCATATGCTGTGTTATTCTGAATTCTAGTTACTTGTTGATTCTGGTTATTTCTGCATATTAAGTTGCTTGGTATTTGGTAATCAATTGTATGCTTCCGGTGTTTCGCATCCTGACAAAATCTCTATATTAGGGGCTAGCTCCCCTTAATGCACCTTTAAATCTCTCTCTAATCTACCAATTGTGTATGAAAAAGGTTAAGAAAAATAACTAAGAAAATAAAATGGTGATGTAATAATATGTATAATCCTCTTATTCAACTAAAAATCCACAATTTAAAGGTAAAAAAGGATGTTTCAAACAAACTCACAACAAAAAGACATTGTTGCATCAATATTTTATAACTTAGATTCAGGAAGGTAATTGACACTTAGGATGGTAACGAATGATTCCATAGATATAATAAACATATACCACTTCTAAGACTCTTATATACTTAGTAAAAAATACTAACAGAGACCTACAATAACACCCCTTTTGCACATTGGTAAGTGACCATAGATTGACATGCTAGAAAAGTAACTCTTTCAATAGTCATTATCAATAAGATTCAAACCTATACTCAATAGCACAATGTGTGAATGGAAAAATAACTTGTATATTTTTTCAAGAGTTTTGTAAGTATAAATATGGCTAGATTTTTTCCAATAACTAGCAGAGGCTACAAAATGAGCCAAGAGAATGCATATATATAGCCTTGAGAGGTAGAGCAATCAAATCAACACCAAGGGTCATTTAGATATGTTTCATCTTGAAAGGATCAGTTATATTTGCATGGGAGAGAAGTGGGCAAGATATGCCATGTCACCGAATGGATCAATTACAATGACTTACAACTAAACCAAAAGCATTAGTTACATTTGTTACAACTGAACCAAAGCCTCAATTACAATTGAATCAATGACAATTGAATAAGTTACAACTGAAAAAAATGCCTCAGTTACAATTGCCACTTGTTACCTGTATCCTCACCTTCAGGTTCCCATCAAGCCTTTCTTTTAAACTCCATTAGCTAGTTTATACAATCTAAAATTGATGTTTTACGGGCCATCACTCCTTCGGGCATTTTATTCAAACTTTTTGTCTTGACCCTTTTGTTTCCTTTGTATTAGATAATTTTTTTGAAAGAATTCATTCCTCTCAATTTTTTTTTGGCCCTTCGAAATGTTCTTTTGGTTTTCTTGAAATGGACCTTCGGCTTTGGAATGACCCTGTCGGTTTTCTTCAAATGACCCTTCGGCTATTTGAAAAGACCCCTTTCGAATGGAAAAAATGTCCTTCAGATTTTTTTAAATGGTCCACCTTGCCATGGAAATAATATTTTAGACATTTTTAAAATGTCCCTTCAGGAAATTGAAGTATACCCTTCAAAAAATTTGCCTCAAATAATTTTTTCAAAATAATTCTTTTGGATTTTCTGCTAAGTGCCCTCCGTAAAAATGAAAGCGACCTTCAGCTTGTTGAAAACATTGCTTCAGAAAAGTTGTAAGGTACCCTTTATAAAGGAAAGTGTCCTTTCAAAAAAAATGCAGGTGACCCTTCGAAAAGATAAAAGTGACCATTCAAAAGATTTGTAAGTGTCCACTTTCCAAAGAAAATACCCTTTAGGAAAGTTGCAAATGATCCTTTAGAAAAACTGAAGTGGACCTTTTCCTGAAAAGAAAGTTCCCTTCTGAAAATTGAGGTGCCATCTTGGAGAATTTGCAAAGTACCTTTTGGAAAAGTTAAGTGGACCTTTTCCCAACAAAATATACCCTTCGAAAAAATGAAACATACCTTTAAAAAAGTTGTAACATACCCTTTAGAAAAGTTGCCTCAAAATTTTTTTCTAAAAGAATTATGTCGAATGAAAAGTCCAAAAGAAATACACTTAAGGAAAAGATTCAGACAAAAAGTCTGAAAGAATTTGGCAAAGGCTTATAACAAAAACCTGAAAGAATTAGGCAAAGGCCTAGCCAAGACCAAAAATTAACTTTCTGAAAGGGATAGACTTGTACATTTCTTGGGGCTTTGATAAAGAACACTTCTTCTAAAGAAAAGCTAAGTACTGGACTTGGCCAAAGATATAGACTTAGACAATTTTTTGCAAATAGGGGTGCCCAATTTTGGCCTAAAGGGCCAAAATTTGGTCAACAATATCATTACAAATGTTTTATTTTTTCCTTATATTTGTTAGTTTCCTTGTGGATAGTATGTTGTATAATATGTATGAAGAATATTATATTTGAAAATCAATATTTTAACTATTCTATTCTTGAATGAGAACCCATTATTTGTGATAATGTATTCAATGGTAATCCAAATCAGGTGATGATATTCATAGTTAAGATCTTAAATATATCTTACAACGTAGTTCATGATAATGGTATTGATTCTACCAATTTTTAAACTATTTTTTACATATAAAAACAAATTTATAGCCTCTAATGATTTTGGATTTGTATTTCCCATCAATTTAAGTCCCTAAAGGGGGAATGACTATGGTGAAACAATAGGTTGTAATTATTGCAAAGGTTCAAGATTTAGATTACTATGCTTCTAACATTATATTCCAATAGGAATTTGTCTTAGATGTTTATAAGACATTTATTTTATGATAAAATTCCCCCCACATTGAGTGTTATGTACTTTGAGTAAAGAAATTTTAGATTCATCATGGAAAAGGCACTAAATTAACTATCCCACAAAAGATATTTTGAATAAATATCCTATAATTAACATGTAACAATTGATTCCCTCTTTAATTTATGTTTATCATTATGTGTACCATTTTTTTGGATAAAGGCTTTGAATAGAAATTTATATATATCATTGTAAAATTTTAAATGCATTGCATTGCAAGAAACTACTAAGACCTCAAAATCCCCTACTTCTGATGTAGATATGGATCAATGTTATAATTATTAGATAGTAAATAGATTGTGATCATAATTGATGTTAATGTAAATCAAATAAGTTGCGCTATCCATGAAATTATAATTCCAATTATGTTTTATAGGTATGCTTTGTATTGAAAAATAATCAAAGTGTGTCTGTATAGTTGTACCATTTATTAGTATGATATTATCTTTCCATCCTTTGTTTGGTATATTTATGAAACCTAATTAACCACAAATTGAGAATATTTATATATCCATAGTGATTTTAATTTGTAATTTTCATGATGTAAATAACTCAAGTGTCAATGCCTCATATTTTTATATGTAATTTGTACATGAAAATCCAAAATGATATAAAAATGGCATAGGTTGTCCCTAAGTTCTAAAAAAAATTATACCAATGCCATAAACTATTTCACATTTAGAATCATCAAATTACTATTAGTGTAGGTTTTTCCATTTTCAGTTTACCTTCACATTTATTCTATCAGCTTGTTTAGGTGTACACTTATAATGGAGGAGTTATGTTCCAAGTGGGAGTTATCATTGACTGACTATTTTGGATATGGGAATATTTTGACCACCATCACTTATCATGTGACCTCCACCACTTGTCATCTAGGAGTTACACATTCACTCATTTTTGTAGCTCTCCTTTGTGAGCTATTCAACATGGGACTTAAATACTATATGCATTCTTATTTGTGTCTAAATCTTTTGGATATCACCCACTACCCAAGGTTTCATGCATTAATGGTTGGTTAGAGATCTTGGATGAATCTAATGTGGTATTAGAAAATGGTGTTAGTAAGGATTTTTAGGTTTTTGTTTGATTTTTTCAAAGATAGGGTTTTCTTGGGAAGTTTTATGATTATTTTAGCGAACACTTTATTTTTATTTAACCAAACTCAAACCCAACCCTTGTTTAAGCCTAGCTTAGAATCCAGCCTAATTTGAGACCCCACCAAACACACTGCTTGATGTTTAAATCCCTTCATCGATATTCAACTCATCCTTGGACATTTTAGTCACTGTCAACATCGAAATTTAAATTGAGCTCACATTTTGTGAAAAGGGCTTCCTTCCTTGTGACTCAACTTGTACATTTGGCTATGTTTAGGCCCTGTACATTCACCTTTATTTTATAATAAAACCCATGGTCTCATAGCCTGTTATTGCCTCTCTTAGCCTACTCTCATCCCTCAACCTTATGTTGACCTTTTTTGAGCTATGTTGGGAGACTAAGGATTTAGTGGCCTAGTTATATCTCTAGTTTGGCCACTATTGAAGCCTTTTTATCTTGGTTTAACATGATTTTGACATGCAAGTCAATTACCTAACCTTAGCAACCTATTGTTGGCCTCTATATTAACCTTGGAACATGATCAGATGGCCTTTATCCACTTGTAGGAACTCCTCTCGCCCATCCCATTCCTTCATTTGGCTAGTAACACCTCTCTTTGGTCTAAATACTATTGTTTTGCACATTTGGTTATTTCACAAAATAATTCATCATTAATTTTTGGTATTCTTTCTTTTTGGGTGGTTTTACCTTATTTTAGGGTGGGATTTTTAAATGTTCAAGTTACCTTATTTAAAAACATTTCATGCATCTATCTTATTAATATGTTTTAATAAAAGGAGGAAGATTTATTTATTTAAAAAGTGGGGAGGTCAAAACTTTAAGCTTTAATGCATGAGTTCTTTTTTATTGTTTTTGTATAAAATAATATATTCTAAGGTGGGGGATTTTATATAGGGTGGTGGTAATGGTCATTAACATGTAGGGTAATTTTTTTTTTATAAAATAATATATTTATTTTTTGTATAAAAACAATGTTGTCATTGTAAATGAATATATAAGGGGAAATTGTTGTTTTACCTTATTTAATACCTCTTTTGTTTTTCAAATATGGAGGGTGAGATTTGGTTTGGGATAGTGTCCAAACCCCCTCACAAGTAAACCTTATTTTCTCCTTCTCTTATTTCTTTTTATTCAGCTCTTTTATATATGCTTCTCATTTAGACACATTTTTTGTGGTAGCCAACATCCATTTTGGGTTTTGTGGGTAATTCCAAGGGCCACAAAAGATCAAAATTTCATTTGGCCAGAGGTGTTTCCCCTCAACCCTTTTCTATATCATGATAGGGAGCATGCCCACGACACTGCCTCTAGACCTTGTAAGGGATGCTAACCCTTGACCCTGCTAGGGGATGCCACCCCTAGACCCTCATGTCATAGCCCCTTATTTAATACTTATAGTTTATATTATTCCACCAAAAGGTGAGGTATGATCTTATTGATAGTTAGATCTCCTCACAACATCATTTTATATTTTTTGTTGAGATTTGTACATAGACACAATATTAGTAGAGCTCGACGTCCTCTCATTCACTAGTTTACAATTTCACTTGTGTATTTTCTATGTCAATTAAAATAATTTCTCACATTTTGATTCATTTTTAATTACATTTGGGGTCCATTTATTGAGATGTGCATTGACTCTTGTGTACTATTTGCTCTTACATGTCTAGAAACATTATAGATTGAGTGCAATGTCCTCACATTGAGCATGCATTGTATGTGTAAACTTTGGGGGGGTCATTATTGATTATTTTAGAGGGGTTACTATGGGTGATACTTTTTTTTATGTGCACACTCAGTTTTTATGACTTGTGTGCCACTTTGGTGTCATTTAATTGATTAATATTATATTCTTGGATGCATTATCAATTGATCCTGGCATCCATTCATTAAGCATGCATTGTCACTTATGTAGTGTTTTTTTCTCATTTCACTTCTTTGGTTCTTCTATCAGTCATGTCAACTCCACTTGAGAGATAGTAGTAGATGAGGATAGTTTACAATACACTAGTGGTTCTTCTTGGAAATATCAACTATGATTATTGTGTGCTTACATGGAATAATTACTCATAAATAAGAATTGTACTCCATTCTTATGTGGATAGATCCATTACCCTTTTGACCCAGGTCAATAAAATAATTGGGATAATAATTGTGATAAGGTTCTTAAAATGTTATTGTTATACATTTCCATGGATATTCATTTCCATGTAGAACATATAACATGTCTTTGCACTATTTGGAGCATCCTGCAGTCTTGTTTCAAATGTATCCTACTAATATATATCACTCATCCTCTTCTTCTTCATATTATCTCTTCAAATACTATTTACTCCCTCCTCCTATTCCTATTTCTTATGATGACACATTCATGGTGGACCGTGTTCTTCCTTGTGTTGAGCCACCATTACAAGATGAAATTATGCTTGACCTTAGTTGTCTAATTATAGTTTGTACTTCCTTCCCTATTCAAGATTTTATTCTTTAAAATACTTCACAATATTTTACTTCAAAGGAGTCTGCTATATTCAGTGTGAGTAAACCCATTGAGAGATTTGATGACTCATATGTTCTTGTGGATATTCATATTGCAAATATATGTGCTTCATCTATAGTATCTTCTTCAATTTTGATAGTTGTTGAGATGACCTCTCCTCTTCACATGAAAATTCTTCCATTGAATGTTCCAAGTCCTTATTCTGATAGTTTCAATTTAGTGGAACTATATTTAGTTCTTATGCATGATCTTGATAGACCTATGCCACAGTTTATTTTTTGACTTCTTTCAGATATCTTTGTGTCATTGCCTTTATATTATAGTATATAATGTTCAGACGTAATGTACACCATTCATTTTATTCCTTTAGAAAAATTAAGAAACATTGTTTGATGTAGATGGATATTATTCAGTCTTCAGGCAGAGGATCTCGTCAACAACATTCATCATTTTGTGAGTTCTACTGTAAGTATCTTTAGCATCTTATATGTGGATTTCTTAGTTCATCACTCTATGTGATCTATTTCTCCCACTTGTGGATGCATTCTTGTTTATGATTGACATCGTTAGAGAATGCATTATTTCTCTTTGTTATATTTTAGGGGAGGATTTTTTTCCTAGTGTTTTCTCATTTTCTCCATTTTATGGGAGTTGCATTGTGATTTGGGTACCTCATCAAGCCACATTATCTAGACCTAATTATTATACCCACCTAAGTTATTCTTTAGGGGGTGTTAGTGTAGGTTTTTTCATTTTTAGTTTACCTTCACATTTGTTCAATCAGCTTACTATGGTGTATGCTTGTCATGGAGGAGTTACATTCTAAGAGGGAGTCACCATTAATCAATTATTATAGGTATGGGAATATTTTGATAATAACCACTTGTCATGTGACCTCCAGTACTTGTTATGCAGGAGTTACACATTCACTCCTTTTTTAGTTCTCCTTTTTGAGCTATTTAGCAGGGGACTTGACTCATCTATACATTGTGTTTTTGGGTATAAATTTTAGCTCTCACCCACTACCCAAGGTTTTGTAAATTAATTGATGGTTAGAGATATTGGATGAATCCAATAATTACATGGTCTAAATATCATCATATATGTGATATGAAGTAAATTTATCTTAAAAACCATCATGTATTAGTATTATGTCTATAAGTGGAGTTGTTTCTAGTTAGTTTACAATAATTTTTCCTTTTATCAAATTTTGAGACACAAATTTTATATCAAATTATATGTGTAACATTACCCATTGATATATGTATCTTATAATTATGTCTTTGACATAAGGAAATTGAGTGGATTACATTTATGATAACTTGCGTCTAATTGTTAAGATGTAGTGTCATAATTTATGTGCAAAAAAAATAAGAGTTATGTATGGCTTTTCCATAGTATTGTATTTTTTATCATATTCAATGAGTGTATGATTGATTTAGTACATGACCTAATCTTTGTTATCATCATCATATTATGTCAATAAATCCAATAAGTCATGATTTGTAGCTAGGATATATAGTATTAAATGTCCATCTGGTGTTAGAGAAATGAGAATACGTGGATTATGTAAATATTATTTGATTGCATCAAAAGTTGAAAATTTGCATCACTTTTTAAAAAATTATCCCTTTTTAGTATTCTCATGAAGTGTTGGGCCGTATTAGCTAAGTATGCCATGAAATGTCCTATTCCTATGTTTTTCCTTATATTGATAATAGTTAGGATAGGCCTTTTAGTAGATGCATGTCTAAAATTGATCCAAACAACACTTCAAGCAATAATCTGAGTAACACTTCAAGTGACAATTCGGGCGACGGGCCTACCCCGATTGGTGGCAAAACTTTTGGGAGCCATAACTTTTGCACCATAGCTCCGTTTGACTCCCTATTTTAACCTTTAGAAAGATAAGAATGAAGGGAACACATGAGATGGCATAGAGATTTTATTAGTGCATTTTGACCATTTAAAACAAATAGAAGTGCCCCAAATTTTAATTTTAGTAGTGTAGTCTAAAAATAGTAAGTTTCTAAAAATAGTAATTTCTTGAATTTGTATTGTTGTAATTCATGGAAGTCAAACCATTTCATCTCCATAGATATTGGTTACCTTCCACATCATTGTCCTACCTTAAAAATAAGACAGACATCTCTTCCCAGAGATAGGCATATGTTGTATCTATAGTTCTGAGCAACAAAACATCTCTTCTCAGAGATAGCATTATTATTTGTGTGTTCTTGAAATATTATTCAACCAAGACTTTCAAGTTTTGGATCATTGGTATCATAGTGATTTTTATTAAGAGTGTATGATCTTAAGGATGAGGTCAGACTACAAGAAGCTTAAGTGGAAAATACAAGATCCAACAGACTATCCACCTATTTGTTTAAAATGACCTCAAATGGTAGACAACATTGAGACATCCAATCCTTTCAATGAAATGGTAAAAGAAGCCCTCCAATAGTAGCAAGTGAAGATGTTATAAAAATTTGCCTAGATTCTTTAACAAATCTCGATGAGAAATTATGGCTCCTCATCTATACCCCCACATCCTTTCAGTGCCCCAACACCCTTCAAGTTTCAGGTGAATTTTGATATGCCTACATTTGAAGACAAAATCAATGTTGATGTAGTAAAAAATTGGTTGGATCAATTATCTTCCTGTTTTTCTATAAATAAATTAACGGATGAAGAGAAGATCACTTTTTCTCTATTGAAAGCATCATTTCCTGTCAAAAATTGGTGGAAAGTGTACAAGGAGAGGTTCAGTACAAATGATATTGGCCTTGAGGTAGAACCTACCTAGAATGATTTCATAGAAGCTATAAAGGAAGAATACTACCCCATTAGAGCATATGATGATATGTATATATAGTGACAATAATTTTTCCAAGGTAAGGAGCAATCTGTTCAAGATTACACTAACATTTTTCATCCCCTATTTGTGAGATTGGGCATCTAGAAAAGTGACAAACATAAGGTTCTAAAATACCATGGTGGAGTATAATGATACATACACAGGGAAATGGAACTCTTCAATTTGGAAACCCTCGATGAAGCATACAAGTTTGCAGTGAAGATTGAGTAGAAGCATGAAAGAAAGAATATGAAGAGTCAACATTCAAAATAGAAAAAGGAATTCTAAGATAAACAACCCTAGAAGGGAAAAACTAGGAAATGGTGTGATTACCAAAAACATAGAACTCACTCCAAAGATGAATGTTGAGCCATCAAGTCCCTACTTTTTGAGTCACAATCGTCAACATCTACTACTATACCTCATATACACCCTATAGTCAAAGAGTACAAAAACGATATTGTAGATGTTAAACCTGATGCCATCATTACTTTATCACAGACCCAAGAGGAAAGGCCAGATGATAAGGAAAGGTTGTTTCACTCTAAGTTATGGGTGAAAGGTAAGCCTCTATATTTCATTCTTGATAGTGAGAGTCAAAATAATTTAATCTCTACTAATGTTGTGAAAATTCTAAATCTATCTATAAAGCTTCACCCAAAGCCATACAGTATTAGATGATTGAGTCCAAGGAGAAACCTCCGTGTCACCCACTAGTGTCTTCTTTCATATGCAATAAAACCTTTCCAAGATGAGGTCTTATGTGATGTAGTCAATCTAGATGTTTGTGATGTACTCCTTGGTTAACCATCATGTATGATCAACATGGCTTCTATGAATTAATAACTTGAAGGATCACCCTCACTCTCAGAATGTGGTACTATAGGGTATCAAGGGTACCACCTTCCACATCTGTCTCCTTGATTAGTGACAATAAATTCATTCTCATGGTGTTCAAGCCATACAAATCCAAAAGGGTTGATGTTGCATCCTTGACTACATAATCAACACAACAATAGAAACAAATGGATAAGAAGCTGAGGAAGTTCATGACCTTCCATCCATAAGTTGATGGTCAAATAGAAATGGTGAACAATCAAGCACTGTATGCTTCATAAATCACATTCCATTCTAAGTATGCATTGGGTTCCAGCCCATGACACCAAATGATGTAGCCATTCCATATCATCCACCTTTATTAAACACTTTAGTCATAGCAGAACAATTAGACATTGGTGAGCTTGATTTATAGAGTTTTACTCCAGTAGATGAGAATCATATCAAGACACAACCACCACATTTGATAATGACTCTTTATGTAATGGGGACCATTGTTTCTCAAGGATGAATGAATTATCCAAACAACACTTCAATCAATGATCCAGGCAACACTTCAGTCGATGGTCCTACCCCAATTGGTGGTAGAACTTTCAAGAGCCATAACTTTTACACTATAGCTACATTTGAATCCCCATTTGAACCATTAGAAAGATAAGAATTAGGGGAACACCATGAGATGACATGAGATCTAATAAATAGGTTTGGACCCCTAAAAACCAAATAAAAATTCCCCAAATTTCAATTTTAGTAGTGTAGTTTAAAAATAGTAAGTTTCTAAAAATAGTAATTTCTCGTATTCTATATTGTTGTAATTCATGGAAGTGGAACCATTTCATCTTTCTTGATATTGGTTACCTTCCACATCCTCCACATACCTTTAAAAATAGGTATAAATAGATATTTATCCCAAAAAGGAACTCTTAAATTTGGAAAAGCTTAATGAAGCATACAATTTCACAGTGAAGATTGAGTAGAAGCATGAAAGAAAGAATATGAAAAGTTAACCTTCAAAATGGAAAAGGGAATTATAAGAGAAGCAACCCCAAAAGGAAAGATTTGGAAATGGTGTAATTACCAAAAAAGTATAACTCATTCCAAAGAGGAATTTTAAGCCATCAAGTCCCTACTTTTTGAGTCACAATCCTCAACATCTACTGCTCTACCTCATACATAACCTGTAGTCAAAGAGGATGAAGAAGAAATTGTAGATGTTGAGCCTGATGACATCATTATTTCATCACAGACCCATGAGGAAAGGCCAAAAGACAAGGAAAGGTTGTTTCACTCTAAGTTATTGGTGAAAGGTAAGCCTCTACATTTTATTCTTGATAGTGGGAGTCAAAATAATTTAATCTCTACTAATGTTATGAAAATTCTAAATCTATCCATGAAGCTTGAACCAAAGCCATACATTATTGGATGGTTGAGTCTAGGGAGAAACCTTTGTGTCACCCACCAGTGTCTTCTTTCATATGCAATAAAACCTTTCTAAGATGAGGTCTTATGTGATATGGTCAATCTAGATGTTTTCAATGTACTCCTTGGTTAGCTATTCATGTATGATCGACATGGCATCTATGAATCAAGAACCCAAAGGATCACCCTCACTCTTGGAACGTGGTGTTACAGGGTACCTAAGGTACCACTTTCCACATCTGTCTCCTTGATTAGTGCCAAAAAATTCATTCTCATATTGGTTAAGCCATAGAAATCTAAAAGGGTTGATGTTGTAGCCTTGACTACATAATCAACACAACAATAAAATTAAATGGATACCAAGATAAGAAATTTCATGGCCTTCCATAGACAAATTAATGGTCAGAAAGAAATGGTGAACAATTTGACCTTGTATAGATCCACAAAGCATAGTCCATTCCAAGTATGCATCAGGTTCCAACCCATGACACCAAATGATGTAGCCATTCCATATCGTCCACCTCTATTGAACACTTCAATAATATCAAAACAATTGGACATTGGTGAGTTTGATCTATAAAATTTTGCTCCAGTGGATGATAATCAGATCAAGAAACAACTTCCACACTTGATAATGACTCTTGATGCAATGGAGATCATTGCTTCTCAAGGAGGGAGGAATGATCCAGACAACACTTCAGGCACTGATCCAAGTAACACTTCAAGAAACAATTTAGGTGACAATCCTACCTCAATTAGTGGCAAAACTTTTGGGAGACATAACTTTTGCACCTTAGCTCTATTTGACTCCCCATTTGAACCATTGAAAATATAAGAATGAGGGGAATACCATGAGATGGCATGAGATTTGTTTAGTGGGTTTATAACCTTGAAAACCAAATGGAAGTGCCTTAAATTTCAATTTTAGTAGTGTATTCTAAAAATAGTAAGTTTCTAAAAATAGTAATTTTTTGAATTATTTATTGTTGTAATTCATGAAAGTCAAACCATTTCATCTCCCTTGAGATTGGTGACCTTCCACAACCTCCTCCTACCTGAAAAAATAAGTATAAATAGATATGTATCTCAAAAAGGAAGACAAACATCTCTTTCCATATATAGACATATGTTGTATCTATAATTTTGAGCAATAAAATATGTATTCTCAGAGATAGAATTATTATTTATGTGTTCTTGAAATATTATTCAACCAAAACTTTCAAGTTTTGTATTAGTGGTATCAGAGCGGTTTATCTTAAGAGTGTATGATCTTGAGGATGGGATCAAACTATAGGAAACTTGGATGAAAAACATAAGATCTAGTATAATATCCACCTATTCACTCTAAATGACTTCAAATGGCATACAACATTGAGACATTTGATCCTTTCAAAGAAATGGTGATTGAATTCCTCTAGCAATAGCAAGTGCAGATGCTACAACAATTTATCTAGATTCCCCAACAAATCTTGATGAGAAATTTTGTCTCTTCATCTGCACCCCCACATCCTTTCAGTGCCCCAACACCCTCTAAGGTTCAGGTGAATTTTGATATCACTATATTTGAAGGCAAAATCAATGTTGATGTAGTAAAAAATTGGTTCGATCAATTATCTTCCTATTTTTATGTAAATAAATTCACCAATGAAGAGAAGATCACTTTTGCTCTTTTGAAAGCATCATTGCCTATCAAAAATTGGTGTGAAGTGTACAAGAAGAGGTTTAGTATGGATGATATTGTCCTTGAGGTAGAACCTACCTAGAACAATTTCATATAAGCTATAAAGGAAGAATAATACCCCATTAGAGCATGTGATGATCTATATATATAGTGTCAATAACTTCACCAAGGTAAGGAGTAATATGTTCAAGATTACACTGACATTTTTCATTCCCTGTCTATGAGATTGGGCATCTAGAAAAGTGAGAAACATAAGGTTCTCAAATACCATGGTGGATTATAATGGTATATACAAGGAGAAATAGAACTCTTTAATTTGGAAACCCTTGGTGAAGCATACAAGTTCATCATGAAAATTGAGCAGAAGTATGAAAGAAAGAATACAAAGATTTAGGCTTTGAAATGGAAAAGGGAATTCCAAGATAAGAAACCCCAGAAGGGAAAGACTTGGAAATGGTGTGATTACCATAAAAGTAGAACTTACTCCAAAGAAGAATGTCAATCTTTCAAGTTCCTACTTTCTAAGTCATAATCCTCAAAATTTACTACTCTACCTCATACACACCCTATAGTCAAAGAGGATGAAGAAGATATTATAGATGTTGAGCCTGATGCCATTGTTGCTTCATCATAGACCCATGAGGAAAGGCTAGATGACAAGGAAAGGTTGTTTCACTCTAAGTTATGGGTGAAAGGTAAGCCTCTACATTTCATTCTTGATAGTGGCAGTCAAAAGAATTTAATCTCTACTAATGTTGTGAAAAGTCTAAATCTATCCATGAATCCTCATCTAAAGCCATATAGTATTAGATGGTTGAGTCCAGGTAGAAACCTCCATGTCACCCACTAGTGTCTTCTTTCATATGCAATAAAACCTTTCCAAGATGAGGTCTTATGTGATGTGGTCAATCTAGATATTTGTGATGTACTCTTTGGTTAGCTATTCATGTATAATCAACATGGCATATATGAATCAAGAAATTGAAGGATCACCCTTACTCTTGGAATGTGGTATTATAGTGTACCTAAAGTACCACCTTCCACATATGTCTCCTTTATTAGTGCCAAGAAATTCATTCTCATGGTGGTCAAGCCACATAAATCCAAAAGGGTCGATGTCACAGCTCTGACTACACAATCAATACAACAATAGAAGCAAATGGATACCAAGCTAATAAATTTCATGGCCTTCCATCCATATATTGAAGGTCAAATAGAAATAGTGAACAATTGAACCATGCATAGCTCCACAAAGCATAATCTATTCTAAGTATGCATCAAATTTCAACCCATGACACCAAATGATTTAACCATTCCATATCATCCACCCCTATTGAAAACCTCAAACAATTGGTCATTTGTGAGCTTGATTTATAGATTTTTGCTCAAGTGGATGAGAATTAGATCAAGACAAAATTTCCATACTTGATAATGACTCTTAATGCAATGGGGACCATTGCTTCTCAAAGAGGGAGGAATGATTTAGAAAACACTTTAGGCAATGATATGGGCAACACTTCAAGTGATAATTCAGGCGATGGTCCTACCCCAATTGGTGGCAGAACTTTTGGGAGCCATAACTTTTGTACCATAGCTCTATTTGAATCCCCATTTGAACCATTAGAAAGATAAGAATGATGGGAACACCATGATATGGCATGATCTTTTTTTGATAGGTTTTGACACATAAAAACCAAATATAAGTGCCCCAAACTTCAATTTTAATAGTGTAGTCTAAAAATAGTAAGTTTCTAAAAATAGTAATTTCTCAAATTTTATATTGTTGTAATTCATAAAATTCGAATCATTTCAACTCCCTTGAGATTGGTGGCCTTCCACATCCTCCTCCTACCTTCAAAAATAGGTATAAATATATATGTATCCAAAAAAGGAAGATAGACATCTCTTCCTAGAGATAGGCATATGTTGTATCTATAATTTTGAGTAATAAAACATCTCTTCTCAAAGATAGCATTACTATTTATGTGTTCTTGAAATATTCTTTAACCAAGACTTTCAAGTTTTGGATCAGTGGTATCAGAGTAGTTTGTCTTAAGAGTGTATGATCTTGAGGGCAAGGTCAGACTATAGGAAGCTTGGGTGGAAAATATAAGATCTAGCAGACTATCCACCTATTCACTCTAAATGACCTAAAATGGCAAATAACATCAAGACATACAATCCTTTCAAGATAATGGTGAATGAAGCCCTCTAATGATATCAAGTACATATGCTACAATAATTCACCTAGATTCTCCAACAAATTTTGATGAGAAATTTTGGCTCCTTATCTTCACCTCCACATCTTTTTAGTGCCCAAATACCCTTCAAGATTCAAGTATATTTTGATATCCTTACATTTGAAGGAAAAATCAATTCTCATGTAGTAGAAAATTGGTTAGAACAATTGTCTTCCTATATTTCTATAAATAAATCCATCGATGAAGAGAAGATCACTTTTGCTCTTTTAAAAGCATCATTACCTGTCAAAAATTAGAGGGAAGTGTACTAGAAGAGGTTCAGTATGGATGATATTATCCTTGAGGTAGAACCTACCTAAAATGATTTCATAGAAGCTATAAAGGAAGAATACTACCCCATTAGAGCATATGATGATCTATATATACTGTGACAACAACTTTGCCAAGGTAAGAAGCAGTCTATTCAAGATTACACTAACATTTTTCATTCCCTATCTATGAGATTGGAAATCTAAGAAAGTGAGAAACATAAGGTTCTCAAATACCATGGTGGAATACAATGGTACATAGAGGGGGAAATAGAACTCTTCAATTTATAAACTCTTGCTGAAGCAGATAATTTCATGGTGAAGATTGAGTAGAAGCATGAAAGAAAGAATATGGAAACTCAGCCTTCAAAATGGAAGATGTAATTCCAAGATAAGTAATCTTAGAAGGAAAAGACTGGGAAATGGTGAAATTACCACAAAGTGGAACTCACTCCAAAGAGAAATTTTGAGCCATTAAGTCCCTACTATTTGAGTCATAATCCTCAACATCTACTGCTCTGCCTCATACACACCCTATAGGCAAAGAGGATGAATAAGATATTGTAGATGTGGAGCTTGATACCATTGTTGCTTCATCATAGACCCATGAGAATAGGCTAGATGATATGGAAAGGTTGTTTCACTCTAAGTTATGGGTGAAAGGTAAGCCTCTACATTTCATTCTTGATAGTGGGAGTCAACATAATTTAATCTCTACTAATGTTGTGAAAATTTTAAATTTGTCCATGAAGCCTCACCCAAAGCCATATAGTATTGGATGGTTGAGTCCAAGGAGAAACTTTCATGTTACCCACCAGTGTCTTCTTTCATATGCAATAAAACCTTTCCAAGATGAGGTCTTGTGTGATGTGGTCAATCTGGATGTTTGCGATCTACTCCTTGGTCAGCCATTCATGTATGATTGACATGGCATCTACGAATCAAGAACCTAAAGGATCGCCCTCACTCTTAGAATATGATGTTATAGGGTACCTGAGGTACCACCTTCCACATATGTCTTATTAATTAGTGCTAATAAATTCATTCACATGGTGGTTAAGCCACAAAAATCCAAAAGGGCCAATGTTGCATCTTTGACTACACAATTAACATAACAACAGAAGTAAATGGATACCAAGTTGAGAAAGTTTGCAGCCTTCCATCCATAGATTGATGGTCAGATAAAAATAGTGAGCAATCAGGACCTACATAGCTCCACAAATCACATCCCAATCCAAGTATGCATCAGGTTCTAACCTATGACACCAAATGATTTCACCATTCCATATCATCCACCTCTATTGAACACTTCAGTCATAGCAAAATAATTGGACATTAGTGAGCTTGATCTACAGAGTTTTTCTCTAGTAGATGAGAATTAAATCAAGACACAACTACCACACTTGATAGTGACTCTTGATGCAATATATACCATTTATTTTCAAGGAGGGAGGAATGATCCAAAAAATACTTTAGGCAATGATCCAGGCAACACTTCAGGTGACAATTCAAGCAACGGTCCTACACTAATTGGTGGCAGAACTTTTGAGAGCCATAACGTTTCCACCATAGCTCTGTTTGACACCCCATTTAAACTATTGGAAAGACAAGAATGAGAGTAACACTATGAGATGGAATGAGATTTGATCAATGGGTTTTAATTTTAAAAAACCAAATAGAAGTTCTCTAAATTTCAATTTTAGTAGTGCAGTCTAAAAATAGTAAGTTTCTAAAAATAGTAATTTTTTGAATTATGTATTGTTTTAATTCATGGAATTAAAACTATTTCATCTCCCTCAAGATTGGTGACCTTTCACATCCTCTTCCTACCTTCAAAAATAGGTATAAGTAGATATGTATTTTAAAAAAGAAGACATACATCTCTTCTCAGAGATAGGCATATGTTATATCTACAATTTTGAGCAATAAAACATCTCTTCTCAGAGATAGCATTATTATTTGTGTGTTCTTGAAATATTCTTCAACCAAGACTTTTAAGTTTTGGATCAATGGTATTAAATAAGTTTGTTTTAAGAGTGTATGATCCTGAGGATGAGGTTAGACTACAAGAAGCTTGGGTGGAAATTATAAGATCCAACAAACTATACACCTATTCACTCCAAATGACCTCAAATGGTGGATAACAACAAGACATAGGATCCTTTCAAGGAAATAGTGAATGAATCCCTCTTGTCACAGTAAGTGCAGATGTTACAATAATTCACCCATATTCTCCAACAAATCTTGATGGGAAAATTTGGCTCTTCATCTGCACCCCCACATCTTTTCAGTGCCCCAACACCCTTCAAGTTTTAGGTGAATTTAGATATCCCTACATTTGAAGGCAAAATAAATGTTGATGCAGTATAAAATTGGTTGGATCAATTATCTTCCTATTTTTCCATAAATAAATTCACTGATGAAGATATCACTTTCTCTCTTTTGAAAGCATCATTGCCTGTCAAAAATTGGTGGAAAGTGTACAAAAAGAGGTTCAATACAGATTATATTAGCCTTGAGGTAGAAACTACCTAAAATTATTTCATAGAAGCTATAAAGGAAGAATACTACCCCATTGGAGTATATGATTATTTGTATATATAGTGGCATTAACTTTGTTATAGTAAGGAGCCATCTGTTCAAGATTACACTAACATTTTTTATTTCCTATCTACAAGATTGGGCACCCAAAAAAGTGAGAAACACAAGGTTCTCAAATACCATGGTGAATTATAATGGTACATATAGGGGGAAATGGAACTCTTCAATTTGGAAACCCTCAGTGAAGAATACAAGTTCATGGTGAATATTGAGAAGAATTATGAAAGAAAGAATATGAAGAATCAACCTTCAAAATAGAAAAGGGAATTTCAAGATAAGCAACCTCAGAAGGGAAAGACTAAGAAATGGTGTGATAACGATAAAAGTGGAACTCACTCTAAAGAGGAATGTCAAGCTGTCAAGTCCTTACTTTTTGAGTCATAATCTTCAACATCTAATGTTTTACCTCATACACACCCTACAGTCAAAGAGAATGTTGATGATATTATAGATGTTGATCCTGATGCCATCATTGATTCATCATAGACCCACAAATAAAGGATATATGAAAAGGAAATGTTGTTTCGCGCTAGGTTGAGGGTGAAAGGTAAGCCTCTGCATTTCATTCTTGATAGTGGGAGTCAAAATAATTTAATCTCTACTAATGTTATGAAAAGTCTAAATATGTCTATAAAGCCTCACCCAAATTCATACAGTATTGGATGGTTGAGTCCAGGGAGAAACCTTCGTGTCACCCACAAGTGTCTTCTTTCATATATAATAAAACCTTTCCAAGATGAGGTCTTATGTGTTGTGGTCAATCTAGATGTTTATGATGTACTCCTTGGTTAGCCATTCATATATGATTGACATGGCATCTATGAATCAAGAACCTAAAGGATCACCCTCACTCTTAGAATGTGGTGATTTAGGGTACTTGAGGTACCACCTTTCACATTTGTCTCTTTGATTAGTGCTAAGAAATTCATTCTCATGGTGGTCAAGCCATAAAAATCCAAAAGGGTCAATGTTGTATCCCTCATTACACAATCAACACAATAATTGAAGGAAATAGATACCAAGCTGAGGAATTTCATGGCCTTCCATCCACCTCTTGATAGGTTTTGACCCCCAAAAATCAAATGGAAGTGCCCCAAATTTCAATTTTAGTAGTGTAATCTAAAAATAGTAAGTTCCTAAAAATAGTAATTTCTCGAATTTTGTATTGTTGTAATTTATGGAAGTCAAACCATTTCATCTCCCTCAAGATTGGTGACCTTCCACATCCTCCTCCTACCTTGAAAAATAGTTATGAATAGATATGTATCCCAAAAAGGAAGACAAACATCTCTTCTTAGAGTTAGGTATATGTTGTATCTGCAATTTTGAGCAATAAAACATCTCTTTTCAAAGATAGCATTAGTATTTATGTGTTATTGAAATATTTTTCAACCAAGACTTTCAAGTTTTGGACCATTGGTATGAGAGTGGTTTGTTTTAAGAGTGTATGATCCTAAGGATGAGGCTAGACTATAGAAGCTTGGCTGGAAAATACAAGATCCAACAGACTATCCACCTGTTCACTCTAAATGATCTCAAATGGTGGACAAAATTGAGACAGCCAATCCTCTCAAGGAAATGGTGAATGAATCCCTCCAATAGTATCAAGAATATATGCTACAATAAAGCACCCATAATCTCCAATAAATCTTGATGGGAAATTATGGCTCCTCACCTGCACCCCCACATCCTTTCAGTGCCCCAACACCCTTCAAGGTTTAGGGCAATTTTGATATCCTTACATTTGAAGGAAAACTTAATGCTGATGTAGTAGAAAATTGGATGGATAAGTTTTATTCCTATTTTTCTATAAATAAATTCACCAATGAAGAGAAGATCACTCTTGCTCTTTTAAAAGCATCATTGCCTATCAAAAATTGGGGAAAAGTGTACAAGAAGAGGTTTAGTATGGATGATATTGGCCTTGAGGTATAACCTACCTGGAATGATTTCATATAAGCTATAAAGGAAGATACTACCCCATTGGAGCATATGATGATATGAATATATAATGGCAACAACTTTGCCAAGGTAAAGAGTAGTCTATTCAAGATTACACTGACATTTTTTATTCCCTATCTACAAGATTGGGCATCTATAAAATTGAGAAACATAATCTTATCAAATACCATGGTGGACTATAATGGTACATATAGGGAGAAATGGAACTCTTCAATTTGGAAACCCTCAGTGAAGCATATAAGTTTGTGGTGAAGATTGAGTAGAAGAATGAAAGAAAGAATATGAAGAGTCAGCCTTCAAAATGGAAAAGAGAATTCCAAGATAAGAAACCTTAGAAGGAAAAGACTAGTAAATTGTGTGATTACCACAAAATTTAAACTCACTCCAAAGAGGAATGTCAAGCCATTAAGTCCCTGATTTTTGAGTCATAATCCTCAACATCTACTACTTTGCCTCATACATACCCTGCAATCAAAGAAAAAAATATATATTGTAGATGCTAAGCTCAATGCCATCATTGCTTAATCATAGACCCACAAGGATAGGCCAGATGCTAAGGAAAGGTTGTTTCACTATAAGTTATGGGTGAAAGGTAAGCCTCTGCATTTCATTCTTGATCATGGGCGTCAAAAGAATATAATCTTTACTAATGTTGTGGAAAGTCTAAATCTATCCATGAAACCTCACCCAAAGCTATACAGTATTGGATGGTTTATTTTGAGGAGAAAACTCTGTCACCCACCAGTGTCTTCTTTCATATGAAATAAAACCTTTCTAGTATGAGGTCTTGTGTGATGTGGTCAATCTAGATGTTTGTGATGTACTTCTTGGTTAGCCATTCATGTATGATCAAGATGGTATCTATGAATCAAGAATTTGAAGGATCACCCTCACTCTTGGAATGTGGCACTACAGTGTACCTAAGGTACCATCTTTCACATCTATCTCCTTGATTAATGCCAAGAAATTCATTCTCATGGTGGTCAAGCCATAGAAATCTAAAAGGTCCAATGTTGTAGCCCTAACTACATAATCAACACAACAACAAAAGCAAATGGATATGAAGCTAAGGAATTTTACGGCCTTCCATCTATAGATTGATGGTTAAATAGAAATGGTGAACAATCAGGCCCTGCATAGTTCCACAAAGCATAGTCCATTCCAAGTATGCATCGAACTCCAACCCATGACACCAAATGATATTTCTATTCCATATGATCCACCTCTATTAAACACTTTAGTCATATAAAAATAATTTGACATTGGTGAGCTTGACCTGCAAATGTTTTCTCTAGTGAATGAAAATCAAATCAAGATACAACTTCCACACTTGATAATGAATCTTGATGCAATAGGGACCATTGCTTCTCAAGGAGGGAGTACTAATCTAGAAAACACTTTAGGCAATGATCTAATGAACACTTTAGATGATAATTCAGGGGATGGTCCTACCCTAATTAGTGGAAAAATGTTTGAGAGTCATACCTTTTACACCATAGCTATGTTTGACTCCCTGTTTGAACTATTGAAAATCTAGGAATGAGGGGAACACCGTGAGATGGCATGAGCTCCACTAGGTGAGTTTTGACACCCAAAAACCAAATGAAAGTGCCTCAAATTTTAATTTTAGTAATGTAGTCTAAAAATAGTAAGTGTTTAAAAATAGTAATTTTTCAAATTTTGTATTGTTTTAATTCATGGAAGTCAAACCATTTCATCTCCCTCGAGATTGGTGACCTTCCACATCCTCATCATAACTTATAAAATAGGTATAAATTGATATGTATCCCAAAAAGGAAGATAGACATCTCTTCCCAGAGATATGCATATGTTGTATCTACAATTTTGAGTAATAAAACATCTCTTCCCAAAGATAGAATTATTATTTGTGTGTTCTTGAAATATTCTTAAACCAATACTTTCAAGTTTTGGATCATTGGGATTAGAGTGGTTTGTCTTAAGAGTGTATGATCCTAAGGATGAGGTCAGACTCTAGGAAGCTTGGGTGAAAAATAAAAGATCCAGTAGACTATCTATCTGTTCACTCCAAATGACCTCAGATAGTGGAAAATATCAAGACATCTGATCCTTTCAAGGAAATGGTGAATGAATCCCTCTAGCAACTACAAGCATAAATGCTACAACAATTCATATATATTCTCCAATATATATTTATGGGAAATTCTAGCTCCTCATCTGCTCCCTATGTCCTTTCAGTGCCCTAACACCCTTCAAGGTTTAGGCAAATTTTGATATCCTTACATTTGAAGGAAAAATCAATGCTAATGTAGTATAAAATTGATTGGATCAATTATATTTCTATTTTTTTGTAAATAAACTCACCGATGAAGAGAAGATCACTTTTTCTTTTTTGAAAGCATCATTTCCTAGCAAAATTAGTGGGAAGTGTACAAGAAGAGGTTCAGTATGGATGATATTGGTCTTAAAGTAGAACCTAAATAGAGTGATTTCATAGAAGTTGTAAAGGAAGAATACTACCGAATTAGAGCATATGATGATCTATATATATAGTGGCAACAACTCCACCAAGGTATGGAGCAGTCTATTCAAGATTACACTAACATTTTTTATTCCCTATCTGTGAGATTGAGCATCCAAAAAATTAAAAACACAAGGTTCTCAAATATTATGGTGGACTAAAATGGTACATATAAGGTAAATGAAACTCTTCAATTTGGAAAACCTCAGTGAAGCATACAATTTCATGGTGAAGATTGAGTAGAATCATGAGTGAAACAATATGAAGAGTCAACCTTCAAATAGAAAAGGGAATTCCAAGATAAGAAACCCCAGAAGGGAAGGACTGGGAAATGGTGTGATTATCATAAAAATGGAACTCACTCCAAAGATAAATATTGACCCATCAAGTCCCTATATTTTGAGTCACAATCTTTAGAATCTATTATTCTACCTCATACACACCTTATAGTTGAAGAGGATGAAGAAGATATTATAGATGCTGAGCCCAATGCCATCATTGCTTCATCATAGACCCACAATGAAAGACCAAATGACAAGGAATGGTTGTTTCACTCTAAGTTATGGGTGAAAGATAAGCCTCTAAATTTCATTCTTTATAGTGGGAGTCAAAAAAATTTAATCTCTACTAATGTGGTCAAAATTTTAAATCTACCCATGAAGCCTCACCTAAATCCATATAGTATTGGATGATTGAGTCCAAGGAGAAACATCTGTGTCGCCCACCAGTGTCTTCTTTCATATACAATAAAACCTTTCTAAGATGAGCTTTTATGTGATGTAGTTAATTTGGATGTTTTTAATATACTTCTTGGTCATCCATTCATGTATGATTGACATGGTATCTATGAATCAAGAACCCAAAGGATCACCCTGACTCTTGGAATGCGGTGTTACATAGTACTTGAAGTACCACATTCCACATCTATCTCCTTGATTAATGCTAAGAAATTTTTTCTCATGGTGGTTAAGCCACATAAATCTAAAAGGGTCGATGTTACAGCCCTGACTACACAATCAACACAACAATAGAAGCAAATGGATACCAAGATTAAGAAGTTCATGACCTTTGATCCACAGATTGATGGTAAAAAAATGGTAAATAATTAGGCTCTACATAGCTCCATAAATCATAGTCCATTCCAAGTATAAAATCAGGGTCTAACCCATGACACCAAAATATGTAGCCATTCCATATCATCCACCTCTATTGAACACTTCAGTCGTAGTAGAATAATTAGACATTGGTGAGCTTGATCTATAGAGGTTTGCTCTAGTGGATGAGAATCAAATCAAGACATAACTACCACACTTGATAATAACTCTTGATGCTATGAGGACCATTGCTTCTCAAGGAGGAAGGAATGATCTAGAAAAAACTTTAGGCAATGATCCATGCAATACTTTAGGTGATAATTGAGGTGACGCTCCTACTCCAATTGGTAGCAGAACTTTTAGGAGCCATAATTTTTGTACCATGACTCTATTTGACTCTCCATTTGAATCTTTGGAAATATAAGAATGAGGGGAACACTGTGAGATGGCATGAGCTTTGCTCGATTGGTTTTGACCCCTAAAAACTAAATATAAGTGCCCCAAATTTAGTAGTGTCGTCTAAAAAAAGTAAGCTTTTAAAAATAGTAATTTTTTGAATTATGTATTGTTTTAATTCATAGAATTTAAACCATTTCATCTCCCTCAAGATTGGTGACCTTTCACATCCTCATCCTACCTTCAAAAATAGGTCTAAATAGATATGTATCTCAAAAAAGAAGATAGACATCTCTTCCAAGAGATAGGCATATGTTGTATCTACAATTTTGAGTAATAAAACATTTCTTCTCAGAGATAGCATTATTATTTGTGTGTTATTAAAATATTATTCAACTAAGACTTTCAATTTTTGGATCAGTGGTATCAGAGTGGTTTGACTTAAGAGTGTATGATCCTAAGGATGAGGTCAAACTATAGGAAGCTTGGGTGGAAAATATAAGATCTAGTAGACTATCCACCTATTCACTCCAAATGATCTCAAATGGTGAACAATACCAAAACATCTAATTCTTTTAAAGAAATGGTGAATGAATCCCTCCAATAGCAACAAGCATAGATGCTACAATAATTCACCCAAATTCTTCAATAAATCCTAATGAGAAATTTTTGCTCTTCATCTACACCCTCACGTCCTTTCAGTGCCCCAACACTCTTCAAGATTCAGGTCAATTTTGATATCCCTATATTTGAAGGAAAAATCAATGTTGATGCAGTAAAAAATTGGTTGGATCAATTATCTTCCTATTTTTCTATAAAAAATTCACTGATGAGAAGATCACTTTTGCTCTTTTGAAACCATCATTGCCTATCAAAAATTGGTGGGAAGTTTACAAGAAGAGGTTTAGTATAGATGATATTGGATTTGAAATAAAATTTATCTGGAATGATTTCATAGAAGCTATAAAGGAAGAATACTACCCCATTAGAGTATATGATGATCTATATATATAGTGGTAACAACTTCATCAAGGTAAAGAGTAGTCTGTTCAAGATTACACTAACATTTTTCATTCCCTGTCTATGAGATTGGGTATCTAAAAAAGTGAAAAACACAAGGTTATTAAATATTGTGGTGGCATATAATGTTACATACAAGGGGAAATTGAACTCTTCAATTTGGAAACCCTCGATGAAACATACAATTTCACAGTGAAGATTGAGCAGAAGCATGAAAGAAAGAATACGAAGAGTCAACCTTCAAAATGGAAAAAAGAATTCCAAGATAACCAACCCTAGGAGGGAAAGATTGAGAAATTATGTAATTACCATAAAAGTGGAACTCACTCTAAAGAGGAATATTGAGTCATCAATTTCTTAATTTTTTAGTCACAATCCTCAACATCTACTGCTCTACCTCATACACACCCTATAGTCAAAGAGGATGAAGATATTATAGATGTTAAATCTGATACATTCATTGCTTCATCATAGACCCACGAGGAAAGGTCAGATGATAATGAAAAGTTGTTTCACTCTAAGTTATGGGTGAAAAGTAAACCTCTACATTTCATTCTTGATATTGGGAGTAAAAATAATTTAATCTCTACTAATGTTGTGAAAATTTAAATCTATCCATGAATCCTCACCCAAAGCCATATAATATTGGATGGTTGAGTTCCAAGAGAAACTTCCATGTTACCCATTAGTGTGATCTGGTCAATCTAGATGTTTATGATATACTCCTTGGTCATCCATTCATGTATGATCAACATGGCATCTATGAATCAGGAACCTGAAGGATCACCCTCACTCTTGGAATGCAATGTTATAGGGTACCTAAGGTACCACCTTCCAAATATGTCTCCTTAATTAGTGATAATAAATTCATTCTCATGGTGGTCAAGTAACAAAAATCCAAAAGGGCCAATGTTACAACTTTGACTACACAATCAACACAATAATAGAAGTAAATGGATACCAAGCCGAGAAAGTTCATAGCCTTCCATCCATAGATTGATGGTCAAATAGAAATGGTGAATAATTGAGCCCTGCATAGCTCCACAAAGCATAGTCCATTCCAAGTATGCATTGTGTTCTAACCCATGACACCAAATGTTGTATCCATTCCATATCATCCACCTATATTAAACACTTTAGTTATAGCATAATAATTGAACATTGGTGAGATTGATCTATAGAGTTTTGCTCCAGTGGATGAGAATCAGATCAAGACACAAATACCACACTTGATAATGACTCTTGATGTAATGGGAACCATTGATTCTCAAGGAGGGAGGAATGATTTGGATAACACTTCATGAAACGATCCAGGCAACACTTTAGGTGATAATTTAGGTGACAGTCTGACCCCAATTGGTGGCAAAATTTTTGGGAGCCATAAATTTTGTACCATAGCTCTATTTGACTCCCCGTTTGAACCATTTAAAAGATAATAATGAGGGAAACACCATGAGATATCAAAAGTTCTGCTTGGTGGGTTTTGAACCCAAAAAACCAAATGAAAGTGCTCTAAATTTTAATTTTAGTAGTGTAATCTAAAAATAGTAAGTTTCTATAAAAAAAATTCTTGAATTTTGTATTGTTGTAATTCATGAAAGTCAAACCATTTAATATCCTTCAAGATTGGTGACCTTCCACATCTTCCTCCTTCCTTCAAAAATAGGTATAAATAGATATGTATCCCAAAAAGGAAGACAAACTTCACTTCCCAAAGATAGGCATATGTTGTATCTACAATTTTGAGTAATAAAACATCTCTTCTCAAAGATAGAATTATTATTTGTGTGTTCTTTAAATATTATTCAGCCAAGAATTTCAAGTTTTAGATCAGTGGTATAAGAGTGGTTTGTATTAAGAGTGTATGATCCTGAAGACAAGGTCAGATTACAAGAAGCTTGGGTGGAAAATATAAGATCCAGGAGAGTATCCTCCTATTCACTCTAAATGACATCAAGTGGTGGACAACACCAAGATATCTGATCCTTTCAAATAAATGGTGAATGAAGCCCTCCAGTAGTAGCAAGCATAGATTATATACCAATTTGCCCAGATTCTCTAATAAATCCTGTTGGGAAATTTTGGCTCCTCATCTACGCCCTAACATCCTTCAAAGTTTAGGTGAATTTTTCTATCCCTACATTTGAAGGCAAAGTCAATGTTGATATAGTATAAAATAATTTGTATCAATTATCTTCCTATTTTTTTGTAAATAAACTCAGTGATGAAGAAAGATCACTTTTGCTCTTTTGAAAGCATCATTGCCTATCAAAAATTGGTGGAAAGTGTACAAGAAGAGGTTCAGTATGGATGATATTGGCCTTGAGTTAGAACCTACCTAAAATGATTTCATAGAAGCTATAAAGGAAGAATACTACCCCATTGGAGCATATGATGATCTGTATATATAGTGGCAACAACTTTGCCAAGGTAAGGATTAGTCTATTCAAGATTACACTGACATTTTTCATTCCCTATATGTGAGATTGGGCATTCAAAAAATTGAGAAACACAAGGTTCTCAAATACCATGGTGGACTAAAATGGTACAAACATGGGGAAATGGAACTCTTAAATTTTGAAACCTTCGTTGAAGCATACAAGTTCACAATGAACATTGAGTAGAAGCATGAAAGAAAGAATAAGAAGAGTCAGCCTTCAAAATGGAAAAGGGAATTCCAAGATAAGAAACCCTAGAAGGGAAATACTAGGAAATGGTGTGATTAACACAAAATTAGAATTCACTCCAAAGAGGAATGTCGAGCCATCAAGTCCCTGCTTTATGAGTCACAATCTTCAACATCTACTGTTATGTCTCATACACACCCTGTAGTTAAAAAGGATGAAGAATATATTGTAGATGATGAGCCTGATTCCATCATTGCTTCATCACAAACACATGAGAAAAGTCCAGATGATAAGGAAAGGTTATTTTACTCTATGTTATGGGTGAAAGATAAGCCTTTGCATTTCATTCTTGATAGTGGGATTCAAAATAATTTAATCTCTACTAATGTTGTTAAAAGTCTAAATATATCCATGAAGCCTCACACAAAGACATATAGTATTTGATGGTTGAGTCTAGGGAGAAACCTCCATGTCACCCACCAGTGTCTTCTTTCATATGCAATAAAACCTTTCCAAGATGAGGTCTTGTGTGATGTGGTCAATCTATATGTTTGTGATGTACCCCTTATTTAGCCATTCATGTATGATCGACATGGCATCTATGAATCAAGAACCCAAATAATCACCCTCACTCTTGGAATGCAGTGTGATAGGGTACCTAAGGTACCACCTTCCATATTTTTCTCCTTTATTAGTGCTAATAAATTCATTCTCATGGTTGTCAAGCCACAAAAATCCAAAAGTGCCAATGTTGCAGCCCTAACTACACAATCAACACAACAATAGAAGCAAAAGGATACCAAGTTGAGGAAGTTCACAGCCTTTGATCCACATATTGATGGTTAGATAGAAATGGTGAATAATTAAGCCCTACATAGCTCCATAAAGTACAGTCCATTACAAATATGCATCAGGTTCCAACCCATGCCACCAAATGATGTAGCCATTCTATATCATCCACCTCTATTGAACACTTCAATCATAATAGAACAATTGGAAATTAGTGAGCTTGATTTATAGAGTTTTGCTGCAGTAGATGAGAATTAGATCAAGACACAACTACCACACTTGATAATGACTCTTGATGTAATGGGAACCATTACTTCTCAAGGAGTGAGGAATGATCCAAACAACACTTCAGGCAATGATCTAGGCAACAATTTAGGTGATGGTCCAACCCCAATTGGTGGTAGAACCTTTAGGAGCCATAATTTTTACACCATAACTTCTTTTGACTCCCCATTTGAATCGTTGGAAAGCTAAGAATGACCTTACACATCCTCCTTCTGCTTTCAAAAATAGGTATAAATAGATATGTATCCTAAAAAAAGAAGACAAACTTCTCTTCCCAGAGATAGGCATATGTTATATCTACAATTTTGAGTAATAAAACATCTCTTCTTAGAGATAGCATTATTATTTGTGTGTTCTTGAAATATTCTTCAACCAAGACTTTCAAGTTTTATATAAGTGGTATCAGAGCGTTTTGTCTTAAGAGTGTATGATCTTGAGGATGAGGTCAGACTATACGAAGCTTGGGTGGAAAATATAAGATCTAGTTGACTATCCCCATATTCACTATAAATGACCTCAAATAGTAGACAACACTAAGACATCTGATTATTTCAAGGAAATGGTGAATTAATCCTTCCAGTATTATCAAGCACAGATGCTATAACAATTCACCCAGATTCTCCAACAAATCTTGATAGAAAATTATGGCTCCTCATCTGTACCCCCATGTCCTTTTAGTGCCCCAACACCTTTCAGGGTTCAGGTGAATTTTGATATCCCTAAATTTGAAGGCAAAATCAATGATGACGTAGTAAAAAATTGGTTGGATCAATTGTCTTCCTATTTTCTATAAATAAACTCATCAATGAAGAGAAGATCACTTTTGCTCTTTTGTAAGCATCATTTTCTGTCAAAAATTGGTGGAAAGTGTATAAGAAGAGGTTCAGTACAGATGATATTGGCCTTGAGGTAGAACCTACCTTGAATAATTTCATAGAAGTTGTAAAGGAACAATACTACCCCATTGGAGCATATAATGATCTGTATATATAATGGCAATAACTTTGCCAAGGTAAGGACCAGTCTGTTTAAGATTACACTAACATTTTTCATTCCCTATCTTCTATATTGGGCATCTAAGAAATTGAGAAACGCACGTTTCTCAAATATTATGGTGGACTACAATGGTACATATAGGGAGAAATGGAACTCTTCAATTTGGAAACCCTTAATGAAGCATACAAGTTTGTGGTGAAGATTGAGCAGAAGTATGAAAGAAAGAATATGAAGAGTCAACCTTCCAAATGGAAAAGGGAATTCAAAGATAATCAACACCAAAAGGGAAATACTAGGAAATGGTGTGATTACCATAAAAGTAGAACTCACTCCAAAGAGGAATGTCAAGCCATCAAGTATCTACTTTTTGAGTCACAATCTTCAACATCTACTACTCTACCTGATACACATCCTGCAGTCGAAGAGGATGAAGAGATATTGTAGATACCGAGCCTAATGCCATCACTACTTCATCACAAACCCAGAAGGAAAGCCC
This sequence comes from Torreya grandis, assembly GCA_037957365.1. NCBI lineage: Eukaryota > Viridiplantae > Streptophyta > Pinopsida > Cupressales > Taxaceae > Torreya > Torreya grandis. The sequence continues at coordinate 1,214,621 of JARHVA010000056.1, forward strand.
AAATGACAAGGAAAGGTTGTTTCACTCTAAGTTATGGGTGAAAGGTAAGCCTCTACATTTTATTCTTGATAGTGGGAGTCAAAAGAATTTAATATCTACTAATGTTATAAAAATTCTAAATCTGTCCATGAAGCCTCACCCAAATCCATATAGTATTGGATGGTTGAGTTTAGGGATGAACCTCCATGTTACCCACCAGCATCTTCTTTCATATGCAATAAAACCTTTCCAAGATGAGGTCTTGTGTGATGTGGTCAATTTATATGTTTGCAATGTACTCCTTGGTCAACCATTCATGTATGATCGATATGGTATCTATGAATCAAGAACCCAAAGGACCACCCTCACTCTTGGAACATGGTACTATAGGGTACCCAAGG